>JAQIXB010000241.1:0-21340 GCA_034697405.1 Mesoplophora pulchra | reverse complement strand
TAAAAATGATAATATATATCAAAAGCAAATATTAAATGAGCTCTATTTTTTTTTATTAACATTAACATTGTAAACCCGTTAACTATATATACATGTATATATATTTATATATAATAATATATATGTATATATAGTGATAGTTAAAGTCCCATCAAAATATAAAAATATAATAAAAATGCCCTTTTAATATATTTTATAACTTTTCTTTATATAATATAAACAATAATTCGTTTAAATAACAGATAAGTTTTATATATATAATTAATTGCCATATTTGAAGATAATTCGCTCATCGTGCAGAGTTCGATACAATGATATCATTTAAAATATCAATGAATTTCGATATTTATACATTGATATTCACTAATTTCTTATGCCCGTAAAATAGAAAAATGAACATAATGGAAGTTTAAAAGAGATTTAATTCACCATTATAATGAATAAATATAATAAAATATGAGCGAATATTTCAGATTATATTATTATTTAAACGATTTCCCATTATAATATATCACATGTATATTAATATATCCATTATTTAGTTGCAAATTAATAATTTATAAATTAAAATAATTCATTTTTCATACCCATAAAAATAACAATATTATAATGACCTAAAAACATTAAATAATGGAAGACCATAGACATAAATAAAAAAAATAGAAAATGACAAAAACAATATTATCATCACAGATAATCATTAACACTAAAATTTAAGACTATGGAAATATTCATTTATTATATATGTATATATATAAAGCTTCTTTTTAATTGAATGTGATATGAGTTAACACAATTTAGGAATGTAATACCCCTGACTCATTGCACCAAAATAATTAAATATTAAATATTATAACATTTTTTCAATTATATTGTAATCGTTTTTGGCACCATACCTATGGTTACTCACGTGATAAAAGGCAATTTACAGCGTCGATTAATAAGCATTTTATGAATCGATACATTTAACATCATATGTATTTATTTTTATATTTAAATTTCATTAAAACACCATATTGATCATTCGCGACGTGCACGACGCTTTTTACTATTCGCGAATTTAAATTCATCATCTTCTACTTTCTTAACTATCAATAAATATCAAAAATTCATATTTAAGTAAATATATCAAATATTTCTTTACATATATATTGTCATACGCATAAACTTAGTAAATCAGTGGTGCGCCGCGTATCACAATATACATATTTAAAAATATAAAAATATTAAATATTTAAATGTTTATATTTGAAAATTGAAAAATTTTATAAATTTCGAATTGAAATTAATGAATTAAAAGTGAAATAATTACCATCATTATTCACTATAATGTTACTCTCTTCAGACGCTTCACTAATTAATTGATTGACTTTTGCTGACGCTGTTTTATCATTCGAAAGTTGACTAATATCAGTTACGGCATTATTTACTTTTTTTCTGTTTTTTTCTTTCTTTTTTTTGTTATTCGCCATACTCAATGAGTCGGGTTTGTTTTGGTCTGCGGCTTCGTAATTCGCAACAATGGCCGCAGTGATTTTATCGGTATTATTTTTTGTTTCATTATCCAAAGCGATGGTGATATTTTTTGATGCATCATTTTCAGAGCCTTTTTTATTTTGACGCTGTTTATTTTGTAATTTTTTAGGAATGTTTTTACGTGATTCTTTAGCCAATTCATAAGGATCGGGATCTTCGCCAATGTTTTCATCGATCATCGTCAAAGAGTTTTTAATTTCTTTATTAACGGTATTAACGCTTTTAATCGAATTCTTAGCTGTGTTTTCCTTTTTAGGATCATCTGTGTTTTCTTCGGGTGTTTTATCGTTTTTCTTTTTTTTCGGTGAAACGGCGTTAGTGTCTCTGTTTTCTTTTCCTTTTTTTGGTTTTTGAATTGTCTTTTCCTTTTCCGGTTTTTTGTCGTTTTCGTTGAGAATTGAAAGTTCTTCTTTTAGTTTACGGTTTTTCCTTTCCTTTCGGGACAGTGTTTGGACCCATTCACCACCCCCATCGACGTCATCATTAACATCGTTATCATTGTTATTCAATGATAGTGTTTGTGTTTTCGATTTTCTTTTCGTTTCTTTTTTTCCGTCTTTTGGTGTTTGATTCTTTAATGGCGTTTTTGCTTCGGATTTACCACTTTTAGCATCGAATGCTTTGACACTATTATTAGTGATGACATTTCCGTTTTGGTGCTGTTTTCCGCTCAAAGCCTAAATGAAATGCAATTAAAAAAAAAGCGTATAAAAGCGAAATGATACTTTAGTGTCTTTAGTGATGGTCTTTTTCTTTTTCTGCGGTGTTTTTCGTTCGTCTTCGATTTGGGAGAGTGTCGGAGGTAATGATGGTGTTTTAAATCCAAATGCATACACTATGAGAGCGCAAAAGACAACACCGACGATCGGAACGATATACAAAGGATTGTACAGTTCTATGATATCCATTTCATGCGAAAAATATCATATAAATGATGGAAATGTCATTGAATTGCGTGTATTGTAAAAGAGATCACTGTTAATTGTAATTTTATATAAATTTTTCTCAAAAATATTCTTATAAAATGGGAACGCATTCACAACAATTACAATACTGTGATGAGCAAAATCTGAGGCTCACACCACGTCCTCAATGGGATCACAGTGAAAGAAGAGACGTCTGTTGTGTAACAGAGAAATACACGCATTTCAAAATGCATATGATATGCTTATTCCACACTTTTATGTGTATATGTACTTTCATTTCACATTTTATAATTAATTAAATTATTAAAAAGTGAAAATGTGCATTTTTTGCGATTATAATATTGAAAATACAAATTTATTAAATAAATTATCACTGTAATGTGATTTTAAGAGTGTGATAAAAGTGAATAAAAATGCATTTTTTAAATGGAATGAGATTTTGAAAAAATAATGATAAAATATTGGAACATACTAAATGGACGATCCTATGACAGTGACATGCTATTCGAATGTGCTGTGAGTGACGGTGCATGCGCATTACTATCGGACGGCATCAAAAAGTGGGACGAATGCAGCGTTTTCATTCGCGTTAAAACACTCAATTCATTCGTCAATGTATATGCGTACACATATAACATGCTTTTATAATATAAACGTTTATATATATATGAATGTATACGATACGATATTATAGTATATATACATCACTATTTAGACCCCACGTGTGTTTCACTTAACTTTGAAACTATTACTGTTACAGTGTGAGCGCATACAAAAGTTGAAAAAAGTAAAAGTCTGAGTAAAAGTCGCTTATCATTGCGACATTCATTCCCATTCCTGTCTCTTTGAAAAGCATTAATGTCAATTGTGAAGTATCATCATAACAGACGTGTCTTTAATTTATAAACTGAATTAAGAAATAACTAAAAATCGTCCTTTGGATGATAGTGGACAATGAAATCGAAAAGAGGTAAGCGTTTGACTTTTCATTTGCCAATAGCATGCTATTTAATGCCATATGTGTAATGCTGTGATCACATCAATCATTTTCTAATATTTCTTTTATTATGTTTCATAATGTGATACCATAGGAAATATACACATAAATGTGTGTATTGAATGTTTTGGGAAATGACGCTTTTAATTGAAATTCATTGAAACATAAGTTTTAGGAATTCCTTTAATGTAATTCTATGGCGCGATAATTTATTGTCATTATTATAGTTTTGATTATGAATTTAATAAATTAATGTCATTTAATCTTTTAAAAGCGATATGATTGTGAAATGTTAAAAAAGTTAATAAATGAAAGACATTAAAGACATTGTTCATTATTTAATAGTTATAAGGCAAAGGTCGAATTGTTAAGTAGAGATGGGAATGGCGTTTTCAAAGAGACAATTATAGTAAATATATGTCATTAGTGTAATTTAGGAAACGATTTGCTTTTAATGTGATTTGATTATAGTAAAAGTGAGGTACTCACATGCGTCATGTATAAATGTATACATTATTTTTTAATTAATTATGAAAAACTATTAAATAATGACATTAAATAGCGTTTCCCATCTCTGGTGCCGTCTGTCCTCTAAAGTATCCCATTCGCAGCACATGTTATGTATGAGATTATGCATGAGAATACTTTTGCTTTAACTTTACTTTTTGCAATACTAAAATACACTAAAATGTACTGAAATGAGTTTATCACATTTTGTGCATTGAAAAAAAGATATGTGAAGAGTTTTATCGCAATTCCCAATAACGAGAATCTGAAAGTGATATTCGTTTATAGTACGAACGTCTCTGTACACGTCATATATGTATAATATTTATATAAATATAATGTTTGAATTTATCATTTATAATTATAAATTTTTTATTTTTACATTTCAAATTTCTCAAAAAACATTAACATTAATACTAAAAAATACTAAACGTGTACACAATGATGATCCATTGCGTGTATTAAATTGTTTTCGCATGTATTTAGGATCTCATCATAATAGGAACTAACAAAATAGTAGTTACCTGTGGCAAGGCACTGGTACTAGCACATGGTACCAATGTCCAGATAAAGTCAGTGCCTATGCTGAGGCTTCAATTAGAGCTAAGAGCAGGTGTTTTCACCGTCATAATACAGAGACAAACACCACAGAGACAAAGACAAAGACATTTGAATGTTATGTTTTTCGTATGCGAATGTTTTCTAAAAACACGGGACTTTAGTTTTGCAGTTAATAGCTGAGGGCGAATACTTTGAGATTATTGGGTTTGGATTTAATGATTTGATGCTTTCTTAGGCCTTTCTTAGGCTCAACCATCTAAAGGAGAGCATTACTGTATTGTTCCTTATCTCTAATGCCAATGCTTTCATTAGAATTTATATAAATAAATGTATTGATTTTAATTCTTTTGAACCGTATTTTTGCGTTTTTATATTTACTTAAAATGTACGCATATCTGAAAATATGTAAAATGACATTATGATAATAAAAATAATAAATTAATAAATGTGTATTGTGATGTTATTTGTAACAATACATTAACATTTTGCTCCATATTCACACTGTCAAAGAATGAAATGAGTTTTTTATGTTAAAATTGAGGCATTCGTAATGAACATCTTCATATGAACGTTCACAATTACGTATACATAAATATTGGCTGTGAAATGCGATCGCACACCTGAGGAAAGCGCACATTTTAGATGCACTGTTAAATGTCAGCGTTAATTCAGAGCACATACACATTCACATTATACTTCAGAGACATATTGAGACACATTATGCTTATGCAATGTTAATGCGGTTAATATTAATTTAGTGATTTTTTCTTTACCTTTCGTTAGCTTTCGGCATTACTAAAAGTACTATTACGTGATAGAATTTTACACATTTGCTTTTTATCATGCTCTAAACCGCGTGCTTTTTAACGCCGATGTTTTGCCATAACATAGCATTATGAATAGATATTGGCAAAGAGTGAATGTGACTGACTATGGCCTCGTATTTGATTAAAAAATGGCTTTTCTTTGAAACGCAATTTATAAATAATATACATGTATATTTAACATGTTCGAAAGAACGTACCGTGTTGTAACATTCACTTGCGATACTAACGAAGGCAAATGCCAATGGGAAGGTCATTCATTGATAAATAAGTACGATAGGGTTTTGCTTTTCAAATGAAATGACTTTGGTCCACATACTAGTACTAGTATTAGTACGATAGTTCCTCCTCTTCCTCTCTTTCTCTCTCTTTCTCTCTCTCTCCTCTTCGGGCTCTCCACACACTAATAAAAGTGTGCCTCTCAAATGAGATATTACATTCATCGGATAATAATTACTTTTGTGGAGTGATACCATACCGACGGCGATTCCGTAATGGAAATGCTTACATTATCAGTGACTAGATTTTGGTGCTGTTTACTCTGAAGGAAAATACAGAGAATACAGAGGGGGAATTTAGGAGCGCCGATCGGGTTACATATCGTTTCATTTCAATTGACATTTGCTGAATGCGTAAAGAATATTTTGTAACATTTGCGTTATAAATTTGTCCCTAAAAATCGGCATAAATGTATACCCCCATTATAATGTCCTTTAATTCTATACCCTTAATTCTTTTGATAATAGTATATCGCTGTTATATATTAAAAGGGAAGACAATTATCAGTACGATCAGAGTAAACTTTGCCCCTAAACATTTAGTTGATTTATATATTTAATTTAAGCGTTTAAATTGTGGTGTATTTAACTTCAGCGTCGTTTAACACAATGACCCATAATTCGTATCATTTTTTTAGAGTTTTGTTTTTCTTTAAAATTTTCGCTGAATTTTCATTGCATATGATAATGTAAGGAAAGTATTTAAATGCACTTTTAATGTGTATTTATATATAAATGTTGAGATAAAAGGCTATACGCACATGCAACAGACGAAATGCGGATGGTGCCGTAAACTAATCGCATATTTCAAGGATTAGTGTACTGTCGAATGATTTTTTTGCTAATAATTGCGCAATAAAAAGATATTCTCGCATTAGTTGGACATAGGCGTAATAGTGTAAGAGTGTAATAGTAATAGCGATAGTGACAAGAATTGCATCAGCATATTATATAAAAGTGGAAAAGATGATGATTCAAAGAATGTTTGTGAAAGTGAAGGGAAAGGAAGAGGTGGAGGAAAGTGAAGGGAAAGATGCTGCTTTAGTTGAGTAAAGTGATAGTAAATATAGTAATGCGCTTTCTATTTTTAAGGACTGCTCATTCATTGGCAGTGCGGAGTGAAGTGCTGTTTCGGAAATGCTTTCACATGCCTCTGTTAGTATCTTTGCGTTGAACCTGCTGCTGAAGTGAGTGACACGATGGGAATGCATTGTGCCAACTATTGTAATGTCAAAGTGTATGTCTCTAACTATAAGTGCATATTGGGCTCACGCCAGAAATAAGCATAGAGACAATCATATTACTTTCATATACTTTACTGTGTATATTTTCATATATATAAAGCATACAGAATATTCATTTAAAAAGAGCACAAAGTGTAGGTTCATGTACGGTTATCTCATCAAATGAGAAATGAGAATACGTTACATATGTATATTTGCGTATGTATGTCTATCAATAACTTTTGTAGCATCACAAAAGCATATTCTGCAATATTATATGACTAAAAAATTAATTCAATACTTTTTAATGCTTTAATTTCCATTGTATGTCATATGCTTATTGAAGCATATCTCTTAAAAAAGTGATTATAATTCGGCCTTTCCTTTTCCATATGTTAAATAGTGGGGCGAGAAATTCGCCATTCGATTGGACATTACAATTCGAACGGATCCTCGACATATGACTCTCAGTCGAGTAACGATCATGGCTCCGGACGAAAGCGCCGCGGGAATCTGCCAAAAGAATCTGTCAAAATCCTTAGAATGTGGCTCTATGAACACAGATACAATGCATACCCATCCGATCAGGAAAAACTGTACCTCTCTCAGGCCGCCAATCTTAGTGTGCTTCAAGTGAGTCACGTGATCACCACTCTCTTCAACTATCTTTAACTATAACTATGTCTTATGTTTCAGGTGTGCAATTGGTTCATTAATGCACGGAGAAGAATTTTGCCCGACATAATTAGAAAAGAAGGCAATGATCCACTCATGTTCACTATTACTAGAAAAAGCTCCATCCGAAGACAAAGCAATGTAAATGATGCTTATAATGGCTCAAACTCATCTGCCTCTGAGGATGGCTTCGGTTACATAGTCGCTGATAGCAGCAGGTATTTAAGAAATGATCATAATTATTATAAACATTTGTAAATTGCTGTTCCTATAGCTTTAAAATTGCAGTTTAATTTTGCGAATACTAGTAACTAGTAATAACCAATATTATTTGCTTTAGACATTGTACTGATGACAGCGGTAGCAGTTGTGCTGAAAGTGAAATTGACGCAGATTCTGATAGTGGAAGTACCACGAGTACTGCGGTCACATATAGTAGTACATGCAGTCGTCCTCCGAGCACGTCCTCCTCAAGTGGAACTTCATGGAATGGTAAGTCTAATAGTTATAGTTATAGTTACTTTAGCAGTTGTATCTTTGCGGTGCGTGACTATTTACTGAACCGTGACATTTCTCTTTCACTGTGTACATAACTAATGCTATATATTTATACATGTTTGTTATATGTACATTTATACTACTACTAGTATATACGGATAAAGGTATCAATATAATGCTTTTAACATTTTAAAATAGACTCTCCTATTAAATTGACTAAAAGATGGAGACGGAATCACGAAGAAGAACAGCTGAGGAATGAGGCCATCACCACAACATTATTCCATGATAATGACAGAAAAGCGGCTTTAGACCTCTCTTTGAGTCCTCCGCGATGCTCAAACACCACAGTCGTAAATTGGCTCACTCAATCCACCACCATCCCTCCATCACTAACTCCATTGTCCACACCGATCTTTTCCACTACTACCACTAGCACCACTAGTAACACTAACACCACCACCACGGGCGTATCGTGCTCATCATTAGCTCCATCGGAAGACCCATTCAGCTGTTTATATTTACTCGCGACGGCCGCTGTCGGGGAATTGGACAGACAAAGGCTGAACAATAACAGTGTTCAGAATATACCACTCACGGTCAACTCATAATGCATGAACTATATTATGTTTATCCATGACATAGTGAGTGCAGACATAATATACATTTATCTGTTAGAAACTGAATTAAATAACAATGCAATAATGCAGGGGTTTTTTGCCACCATAATATGCAGCACATTATGCAATTTTACTCATAATAATCCTGCCATAATCTAACCATAATCACCACGATGTGCCTAATATCATAACATTTTATACTCAAGAATTTTATGGGTGCTTTTTCTTTGGATCATAATTATCCGCTTTTAACGTGTTTCATTTATTACAATTACATATTATCACATATATTGCTTTAGTTTCTCTTTTGTTGTGTTTAACGACAAATTACATATTACATAACTTTATTGACAAATTACATAAGTTTATTACACCGCTATTGAGTTGAAGGAGAGTGGGCTATGGCTAGTCAATGATATATACTATATATTAAATATATTATTATTAAACAGAGAATGTCTCTCATTTTGAGGAACATTATAATTATAATAATTATAATTATTAATTAATTATTTGAAAAAATTCAAATTAAAAAATATTTAGTTTACACTTTAATTTTTACGATGAAAATATAAATAATTGTGACTGATTTTGAATATATTATAAATACATTTGAATTTTGCATAAATTATCATTAATAAATGCATGTTTAGTAATTATGTTTAATTATATATTTAAAAATGTTTGATTATATGATTATATTAAAGTATATATATTATTATGATTAGTAAATAATGGAGAATATTACATTCCAAAAGATTGTACTGTTTTTTGATTTTTGATTTAATTACACTTTTTATTTCTTTTGCTCAATTTGATGATTAAGTAATTTAAGATAAAAAAGCCATATATTTACATTATATATAAATATATATATAGATTATAGTTTTGGGCTTTAAATCTGCCCCTTTTTTGTTAAAAATTTTTTAAAATAAACACATACTGTTATATAAACGGATGAATTTTAAAATCTTTTTTGTTATGTCAATACACACGTGAAACATGAATATTAAACTTATTATATATCAATTTATAGTTAAAATGTGACGAAAATCAAAATAAAAAATAAATAAATAAAATCATCTGTGACATGCAAAAGTGTTCTTTTTTATGTATGAAATGAAAGAAAATTTAGTAAATAAAATGTTTGAAATTTTCATTGAAAATTACTTTTTTTATTATTCTCTTTTATTTAACCAATAATTGGCTTCGTATTTAGTACGTGTGTTCCATAAAATTATTGCTTTTTACTCAATATTTATGATTATTAAAGATAAAAAACAAATTTCTTTTATCATTATATCGCATAGTAAATGACATCGTTTAGTTTATATCATAAAATTTACGGATGATACTAATAAATAAATTATTTTCTTTGTGTTTAATATACAAATTTATTAATAAATATTTATTAAAATGCATTACTAAATAATTCACTTTAGTTGATTGATTGTCTGTATATTATCCTGTGTGTACTTTAGTATAAATAGCATTATGCTATTACATATCAAATACACGACATACATGTTTAAAGTGAATATAGCCTTTGTATTTAGAACATACACAACAATATACAACTGAGTAAATTAAGAAATATGCCAATTATTATAGTTAATAGGTAATAGTTAATAGTTAATTTGATTCCATATGTTAATGAGAAGACGATTATATACATTACAATTTACATGTATACTGTACAATGTTTAGTACATTAGTATAGTATCATTGCAAAATAAAAGTATATAATTTCATCATCAAAAGCAATATGTTTTGTTACCCCTCAATTTATTTCACATTTAAATTACAGCTATTGTAAGATACACTTTTATCATCATCCGCATTTCAGCGTTTTACATTTATGTCTTTAGAATTTTCAAATGATCCCCGATTTTATTATCATTTTATATAATTTTTTAGTATTATTAAATACATTAATAAACACCATAAACGATGGTTTAAGCATAACTCTTTGAGGACTCTCATTTTGCTTTTTCAAAACTTTAATATTATATCTTTCGCAATCTAAGGTTAAATTATGACCTTTAATATAACAGAATTTATTATTTCAGATATATTTTTATCATTTTAAGTGTTAAAACCCTACAAATTTTAGAAAAAACAATTTCAAATGACATTTGTAACATTGTGTTACACATAAAAATTCCATATTTATTTAATTATTTTAAAAATTCAATATTTAAATAAAATAATTATTTATTTTAAAGGATCATAATGTCTTTTAAATAAATTCATTATTTAATTAATTAAAATATCTTTTTTTTTGATTATTTTAAAATTAATGTTTTTTTACAAAAATTATATGCATATATTATATTAATCGAATGTCCTTTTTATAAAATGTGATAATTTAATAGTTAATTCTAAAAACTCAATACACATATATTATATATAATTAAAAATGCTTTTAATTAAACTCAAATTTATGTTCATTTATGATACAAAAACGAGTTTCATATTCATATTTAATTATCGATTAAAATATTTGAGAATTATTTACAAAAATGAACATCATTCACGTAATGTTTTCATTTCATATGTAAATATGTTAATAGAAAATGAAAATGAAAACTAAAAATTTTTACATTTCTAAATCTAACACTTTCCGCTTTTCACATCATTTAAACGTAAAATGCATTTTTAAACTTTTAATTTACGGTGAAACACCATCGAACAGACCGCAGTCGCAAAATAATTAAACATTTAAATAATGAAAATGCAACATTTTCATTATATAATTTATATAATAAATACATATGTATGTACACTTTTAAATTTATTAATAAAAATAAAATGAAATATTTAATCATTTTTTGTTCATTTTCATAATTTCTTTTTATTTATTAAACGATCGTGGTCTTTTCGATGGCATTTCATAGAAAAATTAAAAAATAAAAAATAATTTCTAAAAATGTCATTTTAAATTTTGAGACATTTTATTAAAATTTAGAATTTATTTTAAAGTAATTTTTGGACAAAGAAAAGATGTAAAAAGCATTTCCTTAAAAACGAAATGACATAATACTATAATGATGATGTATTATATATTTTAATGTAAGTTAATGTAAGTTAATGTGAAAAGTAATTATGAGGTTTTTTCTCAATCTTTTTATTCATTAATATATGTGCATATATATCATTATTTAATGATTTAATTATATTCTATTAATATATACTTAAATAGTATTTAATATATTAATGAAATGAAACGATTAATATGTTCATATATTTTATTTAATAAATTTTATGACAAAAGAAATATACAAAAAAATGAATTTAAAAAATATTTAATTCCATTTTTAATCGTATTTTTGAAAATGTCAATGCACTGTTAATTTATAAAATGAAATGAAAGATAAAACGTTTAAAAATTATTTCTCAGTTTTAATTATCATTAATTAATAATTAAGAATTTCGGGGATTTTTTTCGAAATTAAATTCACATTATTTATGTACATATATATTCTATAAATGTCAAATCACATGACTTTTAAAATCATATGTTTATAAATGGACGTACGTATAAAGCATATCTTTAGATTGTTATTAAATTAGTATTTATCAATAATCAAATATTTAATCGTTAAATAATGAATAATCTGTTTTTATAAATTTTAGAATTTAATAATTAAATATTTAGTTCAATATAAACATATATATTTATATTTAAAAAAACGTTAAAGAAAATGGCAGATGATGAAGAAATGGTCACAGATAAAGACTTTGAAAATGACGATACACGCAAAAATGATAAACCGTTTACACTGAAGAAATGGAATGCCGTGGCAATGTGGAGATGGGACGTCGAATGTGACACATGCGCCATTTGCCGCGTCCACGTGATGGACGCATGTCTCCGATGTCAGTCGGAAAATAAACACGACGATTGTGTCGTCGTTTGGGGCGAATGTAATCACTCTTTTCACAACTGTTGCATGTCACTATGGGTACAGCAAAACAATCGATGTCCGCTCTGCCAAAAGGATTGGATCGTCCAAAGAATCGGCAAATAATTTACTCATTTTTTCAATAAAATACTATTTTTAATATCATATTATGATTAATATCATTATTTAGTCATTTAATAAATTTTTAAATTATATTTTTAATTTATTAATAATGTTTTGATTTAAATGTTAAATTTTTCATTGAATTTGTGTTTATTGTAATACGAAATTAAAAAATGTTTTATATTAAATTTAGAAAATTACATTTTTGACATTATATGGTAATATATATGTGAACATATATATTAAATTAAAAATGCGATTATAATTTTATACATAATTATATGTGAGCATATAATTTATTAATTAAAATTTTATTTAATTATTTTAACCGTCATCATAATTAAGTAATTATAAAAAGAGACGATTTAAGCGGTGATATAAAAAATAAATAAAACTTTATGCACACATAATGCTATTATATTTTATTTTTTATTTAATTCTTAATTTTCGTTTTTCCTTTCCTCAAATAAAAGTAATTGTGATGTAAAATTGCGGAACACTGTAGTCATATGCCGTTATAATTTACACGATTGAGAGTACAATTCTAGTAATGTACAAAAAAGTTAACACGACTCTATTATAAGTAATTCATTAGCCGTATGTATATTAAGTGTAGATTTTTCCTGTACGCTTCAATCAGAGTTTCCCTGATGGGACTATAACAACAATGGGAAGGCTATGTGCTAGTTTCTATGCTAGTTTCTATGAAAATTACTTAGGGTCAGCATCGTTATTTATGAGATATACTAAAGTAATGGGAAAATGCAATAAAAAAGCGTTTAAAGTGTATTCGGACAGTGGCACAGTCCGATATGTATATTTAGTAAAAATGATTAAAAAATTACAGTGTGTATATGCATCACAATAAAATATGATATCATTGTTTTATTATGCGGTGTAATATATAACTCATTTTTGACATGTGAAAAAAGACGTAATAATCGAATGAATATGTAAATAGCATGATACTAAAAATGCTGTCACTTTTGTAATAGAAATTATGCCATTTATGCCATTGACCGATAAATATGACAAATAAATGAATATGTGCGCAAAATATGATGACTCTTCGTATGTGCATCACTCTTATTTGATTGCTCAGCATATTTACGCATAAACTAACAATATACTAACAATATACTAGTAATAGGTATACTAATAGCTATACAGTGATAGCTATAGTAATAGGTTGAACAATTGCAGCTGAAGATACCGCTCCGATTCTCATAATGAACAGAGAAAGACATTTTCATTATATACTAATAAATTTTATATCGAATTTTTAGTGAAAATGAATGATAAAATTAGTTATTTATAATGTCGGTATATATTCGCATATAATATTATATATAAAATATCATTAAACATATAATTATAATTTAAGATAAATTCATTGATTTGAAAAGTATTTTTATTATTATATTATATTATAAATGTATTTTATATACATTTATGTTTCAATTCTTATGTCATACCGAAAAGTGTCAACAGCTGATAATTGATAATTATAAGTAAATGTAAAAACAAAAGTAAAAGTGTCTAAACATAAAAATAAATAAAAATGAATTAAATGATAATTTTTAAAAAAAAGAGATAAAACCCTTGACCCTAATATACTGTTTTATATATTTCCATTTAATTAATATTATTATTTATAATATTATATATATGTGCGAAATATAACACGGAAGTTCCATAACATGTGTACTGTTACTGTGCACTGTTATAAAACGCTCAAAAGTTTCTAATTACAAATTTTTCAAAATTATTCTTAAAAATTTACTTAATTATTATTATAAAATAAATATAATTACAATATAACAATGGAGAAAATGATGAGAATTTATTATACTTTAGTTACTAATAGATTTTTGATTTTCCGTTATTATGTCCCAAATTCTATATTTATGTTCTCATCTTTCCTCATTTTTTTCATTTTTTGTGTTCATTTTTTAATTTTTTATTGAAATTTTTCGATATAATTTCCTGTATGATATGAATTTTGAAATTTTGAATTTATTAATTGCATTTAAACATAATATACTTTTAATCATCACAATAAAGAAGTGTTTTCACATTAAACAGTTTATTTTACTTTCCCATAGACATTTGTATATGAAACTTATCAATAATAAAATAATATACTGTTAATGATATTCGAATGCGCACTTTTATTGCATTTACAATTACGATACGAAAAGCAAAGGCATTGATAAGTGATAAAAGTAAAGTAAAAAGTACATATGAAGTATTGTGTATGTGTGGATATGCACATTATCAACAAAAAATGGTACACATTCATAGCGATTAATTTTGCGATAATTTTCCATTTATTACTTTCTATGGCATCGTTTTTTAGTGATTTTCAACGATTTTGTGACACCATTGCATATATTTATCATCATTGAATTTAATCAGATACAAATGATCTCTCTTTTTTAGGTATCACTGTATTTGAATATATGATTTTGTCGTTTTGAGCGTTCAGTTCACACTCTTTTTATAGATAAGTAACGAACGCCTCCGCCAGTGTCTGGTTTCTGTATATTTATATCCATTCTCCGACTTTCTTTACATTTAATGATAGCATAACACTGTCGTTGCCCTTTCCCATTATAAACGCTCATTTTTAATCGCATTGAAATTTCAAAGCCAATTTCAAATGCAACAAAATTGATATATTTTGACTTTTCTGACATAATTGCATATATTTGTGCATATATTTCAGCATATATTTTGCATATTTTTGTAAACAATTTACTAATTCTGTCTTTTTTCATTTTCCAATAGTAACGTAATTTAGTTATTATATAAGTTCTTTCTTTTAAATGAAAATGTTCGATTCACTTTCTTTTAATAAATTATCTGTAAAACGCCTGTTCATGTGTCTCATGTGTCTGCATTCAGATATTTTTATTCATTTCCGACTTTTTTCTCGTGTTTAAGAAGCAATAGTAATACTTAAGAAAGTACTGGTAGTACTAGCGAACTTGAAACCGTACTACAACTGCATTATACTTTTATTTCAGCACTTTTCAGGTCTCTGTCCTTAGAAATGGACTATTTATTACATCCCATATTCACTATAACTAAGTGCTGTCTAATTTTGTTCATACGAATAAAATCCTATATATTTAAAAGTTATACTTAATATTGATATGTGAAAATGGAACGAACGCTATTACCTGCGGCTAAATGGGCCGATATATAAATAAATTTTTATTTTACTCTTTTGTCAAATAATAAAATTTATTGACATTTTTCATTTTATTTTCATTCATTTAATATTTAAAAATACAGATGTATATTTTAAAAGTCATTTATTTCATATTTTATAACTTTTATTTTATAACTTTATAATGACGATTAATGTCACTAAAGATTTTCAAATAATCTTTAGTTTTTTAAATTTAAGTAAAAAATGCATTTAAAAAATAATTCTAAAATCTTTTAAATGTTTAAACTAAAAATTAATAAAATCAAAATATTTAATTAAATATATAATAATATAATAATAAACATAATAATACATACGTATTTTTGAAATGCGTGTAAAATTCAAAGTATCATTTTCGGATATATATTAAGAGATTTTTAAAAATAAATGCCATAAAATGTAAGAATTTGTATTATCATAAAATAATAAAATTGTTTTTAGCCTTTAAAAGGAAAAATCGTATTTTATAATTTTTTACTTTTATTTATTAAAATTCTAAGAATGACAAAATTCTGTAAACATTTTGTACTAAAGTTACACGATTAACATAAATATAACAAAATTAAAAGGAAAATCTTAGTTTATTTCTTATTATTATTTGAATGTTTTGTATAAAAATAAATAATTAATTTACATAATTTATTTGTTATTTTAGTCATAAATAATATAACACACATACAAAGAGCATAAAAAATCTATGATTATTGTATTAGAAAATAGTTAACTTAAATAGTAAATTCAATTCAGTGTTCATTAATGTTTAAATTTTCAAAATTAAGTAATATTTTTACACATAATTTGTTAATAATATTATCCATTCACCTCACTTTTTAGTACATCATATAGAGTGAGGGAATGGAGGATTATTCTAAAAAAATGGATAAAACACTTATTCTCTTTTAATATTATTAAAGCGTATCTCAAAATATCCCCACGCTCTAAGTATAAAAAGAGAGGTAAAAAGTCGTAATACGACATTAGTATATATTTTAAACCAAAATTCGAGTAATGACAGTACTCTACACTCATATGTTCATTTAAATATACACATAAATACCCACACAATTCTCTGACATCATACGCTTTTTTATATTATTATTTTTAATTTTTTAAATTAATATTTTTTATCATTATATTATGTTAAAATAATCGGATGATGTATTTATTTTATAATAAAATCGGTTTATTTTACAATTTTTGCAAATAAAAGGCTTTTAATATTTTACATTATTCTTTATTATAAAAAGAATATTTTATGATATTGAAATGATTTAGACTGTAATAGTAATACAAAAATGTTGAGCTGAAATGTAATTTTTTTATCTCTTAGTATATGTGATATAAGATTTATTAAAACAATTAAAGTATAATCTTAAATGATATGCTTTTTATAGGCGCAAATAATGCATTTTATGTGACATTTGCAAAACATGAATTACATAAATAAATAGAATTATCTTTTGTTTTAAATTATGTGAATTATTATGTGAATCATATTCATTTAATGCTTAAATTTTCATTTTTAATATTATTTTCATATTATAAATATATAAATTTTATTATTAATTATATATCTATATTATGCTATAAAATTTCATTTTATTGTATTATAAAACAAAAACACAATAATTTTTTAAATAAATATATGCATAATATACTTTACAGCGAGAGGTAGGATCATACGTGTTAAATGTAATTGATTTTGTGGTGTTATTTCATACATATTATATAAATAATCTTCATTAGTTTATATTCATGCGCAAAAATTCGGATACAATTTACACGTATGATCCTACCTTTTGGTGTAATTCATATTTAAAAGTTATATTTCTATGAAATTATAGTTTTTTACTTTTAAAGTATTAAAATTTTGTATTAATTATTTTAAAAAAGTTTTAATGCCTTTATTTTTGCTTTTTTCATTCAAATAATTTTAAATAATTTTATAAAAAAATAAAAATTTAATTTAATATGCATATATATAATTATTTTTGAATATTTAAAAGAAAATAAAATATTTTTAATGATATTTATAAAAAATTTAAAAATATAATGAGTTTATCATTTGTATATATACTCTGATTTCTTACCATTTGGTAATGATCATATAATAAATGCGGAGTAAGAAAATAACAAAATACAAAAACATTTTTTATTACATAACTAAAAACATGTAAAAACATATTTATTAATTAATTAAATGCAATATTTAATTATAAATTTGTACATTTTCAAAATTTTTTTCCGCAATTATTACACGACCATTGCCAAATTGTAAAAATGCAGAGTAATTCATGTAAAGGTATACGCCCAGAGATAGGGTCATAAATTAATTTTGCATCTACTAAAATCTAGTAAATTTTACTCATGAATTTCAAACGTATTATGTGAATATCATTTATATTCACACGCAAATTCTGATTTAAAATTAATTTATGACTAAACTTTGGGTTTAAGCATTAGAATGTGATACCGTTTTACATCTAATGGAACATAATGCAATGCCTAAAGATATATGTGCACTTTTCTTTTATATCTTATTTTACACATTTTTTATATCTTAGAAAATATTTCATTCTAAACTATGCATAACCTTTAGGGTAAAGGGTTATTGTGAATACAAAAAAAATCATGCATAAAATAGCGACAGAATCTTTCGGACATTTAATGTAAAATGAAAGTACTGAAATTCGGACATAAAAATGGGAATTCAAAAAATTCTTTTAAAACTCTCATTTAATGAGTGACTTTTATCATAAAATGAGGATCTAAGAGATTGGTCATTGAGAATTTAAAGACTAAACTGTCACGTAATTAAAAAGCAGTTTTTAAAAGAGATTAATAGCAATTTCTTAGAAAACTAGTAATAGACTTGATTTTAACCTAAATATAAATTTACATTGTATATAATTATGCATTTTTATATATTGTAAAAAATTATACTAAAAATAACTTATTTATGCTATAAATATACATATATGTCCGAATAATTAAATCCTCATTATGTTTTCCGTTTCTTATATTTTTATATCATTAATAAACATTTTAAAAATATAATAAAATGATTTTTGAAAATTTGAAATATATATATATATATAAAATAATAAATGAAATAATCCATTTAATAGAAACTTATTTTTAATTTTTAAAATAAAAGTCTATTAATAATCATTAATTTAAATCCATAAAAAAATACACTGAACACATTATTCCAAGAGAAGTATTGTAATTGAATAGGGATATGATTGTGCTTTTTACATGCGTTGCGCCCTCTATAAAAAGCACAATCATATCCCTGTTCAATTACAATTCTTCTCTTGGAATAATGTGTTCACTGTAATACGCAACTATTTGTTACTATGAAAGTAATGGTTATTATAAAGTATCATAGTGTCAGATAATACGTTAATTATTTTAAAGACATTAATTTGAGTAACGATATGACAATGATATGTGAATGATAAATGATTTAAGCATAATAACACAGATCATGACAATATTATGTTTTATTTAAAATTTTAAAAATTATTATATAATAATTAAATAATTAAAATGTGTTTTTGATAATGAACTGTCAATGAATGTTATATTATTATTTAATACAATTTTAAAATGTTCACATTAAAATTATCACATAAATATTTTAAACTTTTATTATATTTTCAATAATACTTTAATGAAAAATACATTAAACATTAATGTAAAATAATTTTAACATTTTAACTAAATTATAGTCAAATAAATTATGTTTAAAATTTCAATTTTCAATTACCTTTGGGATTATGGTGAATAATTTATAAATCTTTAATGAAATAAACTAAAGGATACTAAAGAAGGGCCTCACTTTAAAAGGAAAAATATAATTAAATTTACATTAAAAATATGCAAATTGTATATGCATTAACAATAAATAATAATATAATATTTTCATCATTTATTATAAAAATAAATGTTATTAATTAAACAGAGAATAATCAATATTTAAATTTTAATTTAAATGTCATAATATTATTGGAATTTATGTTTTTGTTTTAGATTTTTAATAAAAATAAATTTAAAAATGTAAATAAAATAACCTCAAAAAGTGCCCCAAACTCTAATTGAAAAAAGAGTATGATATGCATTAAAATGAGGAAAATGGCAATTTATGTATTTTAACATTTCACATTAAAATTAAAGCATTAAATCGATTTCATTCTATCATTATATTAATTTTATATATAAATTTATAATAAAAATTCAAAAAAATATGTCAATGATTTGAATCACTTTTTTCAATAATTTTATCAAATCACATGTTGAATCATATAATTCAAAATTTAAAACATTTATGTAATATTTGTTAATTAAAAATTTATTTTATAATAAAATTGCTTATGACAAAACTATAAATAGTATTAATGAATGTTAAAATATAATATATAACAATATTTAAAAGAAAAATTAATCATTGAATTATATTATATTACATATTTAAATTTAAATTTAAATATTAACGATTAAATTAAAAATTCATTTATCTTTAAATATTTCTGCATTTTTTTAAACTTTTAAATGATGTAATTAAAAATTGAATAATGTTTTTAATTAATATTAATATTTATGAATAAATATAATGCTTTAAAATTATCATAACATAACTGTGTCATAATAATATTTAATTACAAATTATATGATTAATAATCTAAACTCTCATTTAAAAGTAATGACAAAAAATAATATAATTTATTAATTTCTGATTTCATCACTCACATTATTACAGAAAAGTAAATATATAAATATGATACCGGATTTTTGTATTTCAATAGAGAAATCGCCTTTTTATATCATGGTACTTTAACATGCATTTTACTCACTTTTCTATTGTATGGTACGGGTATATAAAAGTAAACATATGTACAAAAAATATTCATTTTATGATAACTTTTTAATACACTTAAACCTCTATATGACGGAAAATGTTTGGAAAAAGAATATTCTACGTCTTAAAGAGGTTAAAATGTATATACATATTTATATATATTTAATGAGAATTTATTATACATTTTCCTAATTTTTCTTTGTAATTATTATAGCCACAAATTCGTAGAATGGCAAAACGAAATACAAATTACTTTTCATGAATTTCTTTATTAAAATATAAAAATCCAGCATAGTATATAATATTGTATATAATACTATATATATAATCAGAGTGTTCAATTTAAAGAAAATGCTTTATTTAAATAAATAGTTTTATATGCATCAATATCTGTGAAAAATAAAGTTTTTGTCTCAAAAGGCATACTTAACATATAAAGTAAAGTTTTTTAATTAAAATTATATTTTTATATTTTTATATATGACAAAAGAAATGACAAAAAATAAAAATATTTATTTTACATTAAAACATAATTTAGCATATTATTTAATTTAATAAAATTAAAGTTTAAGTAAAATGAATATAAAGT
>JAQIXB010000240.1:0-21405 GCA_034697405.1 Mesoplophora pulchra | reverse complement strand
ATTATTGAAAATGTTTTATATTTTATTTCATTATATTTATTATTATATAATTAGAAATATATTATTAATTTCTTTTTTAATTAAATAAAAAATTTATATTATAAATATATTATATATTATTCATATCGAACAACGAAAGTGATTAATTCACATATTTTCAATTAATTGTAAAATATAATATAATAAATATGTAATTTATGTGTGTATTAATTTATGAAAAATTATTCTTAAAAAACAGGAATGATCAAAATAAACAGAATAAATAGAAAATGCAAAAATATAAAGTAAATTGTGAATGTTTTTGCTGATTTTGGTAAAGCTGAAAGTTTTAAGCGGACTAACCTTAGACTTAGCCTAAGCCATAAAATCGTTGAGAATTTTAAGACTAAAGCCTATAGGCGTAAAAATAGACTAAGACTAAACCACAAATTGCATGAGGTTATGCTTTAGGTTATGTCATTGAATAAATTCCCAATAAATATATAAAAATTGTTTAGAAAATTATATTCAAAATTTTTATAAATTTATTTAATTTCATGATCAATAAAATGCGATTATAATCGTATGAATCGGGCATAAAACCTTAATTACGATGGATTCACTTTACTATAGTATATATTACAAAATTACAAAATTTCATGTGCTCTCAGATTATTACATATTATATTTAATGATTTTACAATAATCAGTTTCAAATATATTTTAGTCCCTAATACCCGATTATATACTGTATTACATTTAATGGAAATAATCTAAGAGATATTTTGCAATTAAATTAAGGTCATGCGCATGGCATGCTATGGAAGTATTAAATTGCAGAATCTCTTAGTTAATTTCCAATCACAGTATGGAGAGTAATGCATACATCATTATTTTATATGCTGACATAAGCCTAAAATAGTCCCATAGTCATAGGTTTGGTCTGAATTTTCATTTTTAGAAATAAATATTTAAATGTAAAATTTATAGTGATGTTTATATTCAGTGTTTAAAAAAATGAAAAAAATGCCATTACTTTTAAAAGTTTTAAAAAAATTAAAATTAAATAACACATATTGATTTATTCAAATTTTAATTGTATCATATATTAAATATTAATAATGTTTATTTTTTAATAAAAAATCATTTATTTTAAGCATCATCAGCATCGTATGATTCATCATCTTCATCCTCTTCTATCTATTTTTATCATAAAATATTTTTAAATAAATTTAATATAAAATTAATAATAAATAAATAAATAAAATTACATTTTCTCCAAAAGCTTTTAATCGTTTTTTATAGTCTCTGAGTTTAGCATCCTGATCTGTCAGGAGTACCAATAAATCCTCCTGTTCTTTGCGGATCATATCCAAATCATTCTCTAATTTTTGCTTTTCATTTATTAATGAATTATCATTATATTCAGTTTCAGTCGAAAATGATGATTTATTTTGTATTTCTGATTCTAAATGTGTAATTAAATCCTTTAAATTTTGATTTTCCTCTTTTAATGCATTAATTTGAACATTTTCAATATAATCACGTTCATATACAGATGGATCCATAATTTGAGCGTTATAATTCAAAGATTGCAATTTATAAGTCTAAAATATTAATGTAAATATATATAAATATAATAATATATTAATTTTTATTTAAAACGTTAATTTTGATAAAAGTTAATATGCATTAATTTGTAATGTAAACCAATTTAGTGGACTATTTATAAGTCGATGTATTTTTACATTTGAAAATATATTCAAATGCTATTGGTATATTACTGTTGGTATTAAATTAGATGCATTATCCTATTAAATTATATGGCTTATAATTAATCCACTAAAGCTATAAAATATGAACATACTAATTCTTGAATTTCTTTGTCTTTTTGCAATAACTGTTGAGATAATTGTTCGTTCATATTATGCAATGAATCGTCACATTTGACATCTTCACTCTGCATATTGATAGATGTGAGACTAGAAGAGGCTGATTTTTGTGCCTTTAATAGTGAATTTTGATCTTTTAATTGTTGAATCGAAGCACTTTGTTCCTGTAATTGCGCACAGACTCTGCTATGCTCTTCTTTTAGTATGGCATATTCACGGCGTAACATACTAATCTGTTGGTCCTGTTCCCGAATCACTTCTTTGTACTGTAATAGTAAACGGTGTTCATCCGCAGTCATGTTCGTTTCGGGACCATTAACTAAATCACTCGGTTTTGTTTGGACCGCTTTCATCACCACACCTTTTAATAAAATTCAATTTTATTTTTATTTTAAATTTTATTCATTACCCTCTAATGATTTAAATAAACGGCAAAATTCATAATCAAATATGACATCATCAGTTTTACGATATGATAATTGTGGTCTTTGTACAGCAATAGTGTAACTGTCGTGTTTAGAAATGGATGATAATTTATCAATAAATATGTCAATTCCGATGCGCTTAACTATCAATTGACAGAGATCCTCTCTTTAAATTACAATAATAACAATCATTAAATATATATGTATATAAATCCTTAAAAATCGTAATATAAATCGTTATACATATGCATTCTTAAAAATTATTATCGCATTATAATTATTATAATACAATAAAAATACAATAAATTTTATTAAAAATAAATTTATATAAAATAATATAAATGCGATTATAAATTGGAATACTAAATACTTAGTGAAACTCTGCACTGAATTATCGTTGAAATGAATGCATATCCCCAAAAGAAATGCACAAATTCCTTGAATCAGAAGTTCCATATCATCACCTTCGACTAATCCGACCTGAGATGTTAACTAAACATAAATAGAAACTTTTATCAAAAAAGTTAATTATTTTTAATTTAAATATTATTAATTTAAATTAAAAAAAGACACGATAAAGGACTTTTAAAAGATGTATAATGTGTATCATTTGTTTAGGGTTAAAACAAAGGAATGATTTCAATAACGGTCCTGAGACGTATGAATGCATAAATCAGATAATACTAACATAAGGGATATTCGTTGGCACATTCAAAAAGTGGGAAACTGCCAAATTACAATGTGACAGCCATGTACAGAGGAGCATTAACAGACTAATGCGTGTTTGAAACTTTCCGCCATGATGTAGAATTAATGAACAATGCTTTAAAAGTGAGACTGGCGGATTCCCGACTTCTGTTGCTAGTTGAACTCTTAAGAGTTGCTCTTTTTGTGTTGTATTATCGACCAAAGCATGTGACAAAGCGATTGAAACAAACCAATTTGAAAGTGAATCGGTACTAAATAATCCGCCACACAATAGTTGTCCGGCGGTGACCACAGCCACTATAATAAAGCATAAATTAGTGATTGGAAATGAGTAGATGTGTGTACCTTCGGTAGAATCGGGTAGAAGTGTTTGTATGATCTGTGCCTGACCCAATTCGTTTTTATATAAAAAACACTGAAAACAGTAAAGAACGGCACAGCGAAGTTCAAAGGGCTGTTTTTCGTTTACCATAGACATAAGAAGAACGACAATGGCCGGTTTCGGTGGAACTGTCGGGGCATTTACTGTACTGAAATATTCTTGATTCTGATGATTTCCCCGAATCACTTCAGATACTGCATTAATCGTCTAAAAATTATTTACAAATTTTATATTTTCATAATCTTTAAATATTTATTTACTTTTATTTACCTCTGTTAGTATATCTGCGGGTATACCGCTCGCCATTAATACAGAGCATAATTTTTCTAATAAACCACTCTGTTGCATTACTTTTTGACACGAACTAGTTACTTGCAGTGGATTATTTGGAGACACTAAAGTTCTTATCACCTGAAGCATGAATAATACATTTGTGGCTTTTTGTGCGGTCCAAATTGTTCCGTTGGGAATGTCCAAAAATGGCAAAAGTCTTTGAATATAACTGCCCTCTTTAAAGAAGTTCTGATTCGAGGAATTCATCTTTAAAAGGTTTTGTAACACTATCAAACAGTCCTCCACTATTACACCTGAAATTATATCACCATTATTTAATACTATTAAATTATTATCAATTATAACACTAAAACATTTCATTATTCTTAATTTTTACCTAAAAAATCAATTTTATAAAAAGTAATGAAAAAAGTAAAATGTAAATGCATTGATTTTTGTTATGAAAGCATTTTTGGGTCAAAGATTAGTTTAAGAAAAGAGGTGATTACCGCCGTCACTAAATCCCTCCTCTGACACGATCTCTAAGAGTTTATCGAAAGCATTTTCAAACGCAACAATCTTTTGGATGTTCGCGTTTCCGCGCGTTAAATGCACTAAAAGCAAAAGGGCGTCGTTTCTGATGATTTCCCTATTATCAGCCAAAAGGTCCATTAATCGGGAAATTCCCATCGGATATGCCAAAATGCATTCCTGACATTCCTTCAGTTTGTTCCTTAAAAGTCCGATTAAGAGTCTGGAACTCGGCCATCGTACTTTAAAATCGTATTCTCCCAAAAGTTCCAATAAAAGTGCGACGTTTTCCTTTCTTTTAATGAATATTTCCGTAAATTGGAGACCACAGTCAGTATCTGCGGATGATGGTGCGACAGATTCTTGATTATCGTCGTGTGATCCCGAAATTATGTTATTTAATGTGTCTAAAGCATAGCTGATGATTTCAGTGTCCGCAGAGTCATTCTGAAGAATCAATATTAATGAATCCATTGCCTGTGCCCCCACCTCTAAACGGTACGTCTTTGAAAGTGATTTAAGGGCACGACACGCGTCTCTGCGGTCCTCTAAAAGCGTCGACGTCTGTACCCTTTCCACTAATTTCTCGATCTTAACATTAATCACATATTAATTCATTTAAAGGATCACTTTGAAATGTTTTACCGTTTCAGCGACAGACGGTTGTGCATTATCCTGCGGTGATCCGATGACCGATTTCCATCCGCTCTTTAAATACTCCATTTATTCTCTCATTTATTCACTCATTTATTCATTCACATTCATTTCATTAAACAATAAACTAAAATCGCAATGAAAAAGTTCTCATTTAACACATTTATTTACAAATAATTTAATGTGTTGGCACTGTTTATTGACATGTTTAAGACGACTTTTGTGACAATTTATATATTTAATGACATGTCTTTTATTGAAAGATATATGCAAATGAACGCGTAAATATTATCGATAAATTAAATGACATATGAATGTTAAGAATGACGCGATATGATTTTCGATTACATATGTCAGTCTCAGATATGAGTGAATATTCTTAAAATTTTTGAACATTATTAATTTTCATAAAATTTGATGATAATATTCTTAATTTTAATTAACGTAAATTCAAAACATTAAATAAAATTAAATTATTAATAAATGTGAAAAAACATTTAATTTAAATGTAAAATTAAAAAATCGATTACTCACTTTTGAAGAATATTGAAATATGTTAAATGAGAAAAATGCGGGAAAATTCATATGTGTAAAGTTCAAATGACACTGCAATTTCATTGAATGCAATTTTTGTGTCATTTATATTTATAAATTATAATTATCATTTTAATTCATTTCAAATTATAATGGTATGTGATCTTTAAATAAATTCGAAATATTTATTAATGAAATATTGAATTTAATGTATATTCAGTCGAAAAAGCGCGGTCTGTCATTTGATGAGAAAAAAGAGCGTTTATTACAACTTTTTCATGAAAAAGTATATTCATTATCATATCATATGATATAATAATTAATTGAAACGCAATCTGCAGAGAGACGTATTTCTTCTGAAGGATTTGGAGAGAATCGCACCGAAAGAAAAGGGTATCGTATGTCAGTCTGTGAAAGAGGTTCTTCAGTCATTAGCCGACGATAATTTAGTGGAATCCGATAAAATCGGATCATCAATTTACTTTTGGTCATTCCCGAGTCAATCATATAATATCGTAAAACGAAACATTTTTTATTCATTTTAATATTAAAATGTTAATAAAAATATAAAAATTTTGAAATAATTTTAGAAAAAACAAAAAACCGAAGAACTAAAGAATCGCGTCATTGAATTGAAAAAGAAACTGAACGCTCTGAATGAATGCGTTGAAAAAAGTACGATCGGAAAAGAGAGTTCAGAAGAAAGAGATAACGCCATTCACGAAATGACAGAATTACAAAAACAAAGGGATCATTTAAAGGAAAATGTCTTAAAATTAAGTAAATGCGATCCTCAAATTCTTAAGCAAATGAAAGACGACATAAATGTTGCAAAAGATGCGGTTAACCGATGGACGGGTCTGTCATCAGTGACTCATTCATTACAATTCATTATTAACTTTTTTTTCATTTTTCAGATAACATTTTCTTAGTAAAGTCATGGTGTAAACAAAAGTTCAATATTGAGAGTGATCAATTAAATAAACAGTTCGATATTCCCGAAGATTTGGATTATATTTAAATATTAATTTACATTAAATTTAACTATAATTACATTAAAATTCCATATAAAAATTAACCTTTAAATGTATAAATTGTAAATT
Source organism: Mesoplophora pulchra (assembly GCA_034697405.1). NCBI lineage: Eukaryota > Metazoa > Arthropoda > Arachnida > Sarcoptiformes > Mesoplophoridae > Mesoplophora > Mesoplophora pulchra. The sequence continues at coordinate 14,924 of JAQIXB010000240.1, read as the reverse complement.
AAATAAATATTTCATTATATTTATATTAAATTTAATTAATATATAAAATTACAGGAAATTCTTTCTAAGGTTAAACATTATACGGTTTACGTATAGTAATTGTGATTTTCGGCATTTATTTTATAGACATTTTACACGAAACGTTTACATTCAGTGTCATGAGATTTCATCATGAGATTTCGAAGATGTAAACTTTACATTGTAAAGTTATACCATACGTTCAAGCTTAAGGTTTACTCAGTACAAGCGCTAGTGCTCTATATACTATATATACTCAGTGCAGGCGACTGCCAAGGGGCCGGTACTGAGTAAACCTTAAGCTTGAACATACTGTAGAACATATTTTAGCATAAAAATAGTTACACTCTGAAGAAGCATCATAAACTAAAACTGCATCTGCATATGCGTGTAAAATTCATACGTATTATATGATTGGCATTTATTTGTTTACAGTTTTAACATAAGAGACTATTTCTGAGTGTAATCATTTTTAAAAATATAATCATTTTCTATTTTTGTAAATATTTAAATTAAATTCACGGTCATTTTTATTAAATTTTTATAAAAAATTTAATAAAAATATTTATTTTATGATAAAATTAATGTATAATAAAACACCCTTTTTTATGTGATTTTTTATCTCAAATCACATGTTTACATTTAAAAGTATTATGTTATGTTTACATATTGTAAATTATCTTACGATTTCTTTATATTTTCATTATTTGTTTTACAATTAAATTAAAGCTGAAATTTTAAGAAATATTTTATTATAAATTAGTGATTATGATGAAATTATTGTCAATTTTGTTGTTAATACCGACGGTGTATAGTTCTTTATTAAAAGAGCGAATACATGTTAATGAATTGGAAGTGCGGTCAGAGGTGTCATCGGTTCCTCCTGTGGTGTTTTACCATGGTGTGGGTGATACTGCTCATGGAAGCATCAGTTTCATTCAGAATTTTTTAGAGCAAAAATTGGAGGGTGTATATGTATTGTCCATTCAAATGGGGAACAATGCTGAGGAGGATTTCCTTAACAGTTACTTTATGAATCTGAATGATCAGGTGACGGCGTCATGTGATATAATAAAGAATGACCATAGACTAGCGAATGGGTATAACGCTATAGGCTTTTCTCAGGGCGGACAAATCATTCGCGCCATAGGACAGCGCTGTCCCGAACCAAAAATGCTCAATTTAATAACTTTGGGGGGTCAGCATCAGGGTGTTTACGGTATTCCGCGATGTCCGGGAGAGAATGAAACCGTATGTGATTTGGTACGGAAACTGATGAATTACGGTGCATATGAACCGTTTGTTCAGAATCACTTAGTTCAGGCTGAGTATTGGCATGACCCTCTTCAGGAGTCTCTTTACAAAGAAAAGAGTGTGTTTCTTTCGGATATAAATAATGAGATCACAATAAATGAACAGTATAAAGAGAGAATCGGGAATTTGAGTAATTTTGTTATGGTGAAATACATGAATGACAGTATCGTGGATCCGCGAGAATCGGAACTCTTTGGGTTTTACAAAGAGGGTCAGGCTCATGAGACATACACTCTTAGGGACAGCGTCTTATATAAAGAGGACCGATTGGGGCTGAAAGAACTCGATTCAAAAGGACGGCTCCATCTTTATGAAGTGCCCGGAGAACATCTTCAGATTGACATGCAATGGTTTCTTAAAGAAATCGTCAATAAATTTCTCCGATAAAATTGCTATTATTAATGCCATTATATTACAATTTCAATCTTTATAAAGTTATATATTTATAAATATATATTATTTGTAATAAAAATTATGCTAAAAATATTAATGAAAATAAAAATAAAACTCAATATTAATAAAAAATAAAATTTGTTATAAAAAATGAACATAAAAATAAAATATTAATATATATCAATGGAATGTTCAATAAATGCAATCGAAAGTTAAGAATTGATAATGAATTATTCGACAGTGACGGATTTTGCCAAATTCCGTGGACAGTCGACATTACATCCCCTTAATACTGCCAAATGATACGATAGTAATTGCAAAGGAATCACTGATAACACTCCCTGAAGACAATCGACTGTGTGAGGAATTTGCATCGATTTAAATGCATATTTCTGTGTTTCGACATCATTATTTTCGCATATAATTATCGGACGTCCGTCACGTGCCAATACCTAAACATTTCAAATATGGTGATAAATGAGCATTTTAAATTTATGTCTTAAAAATTATAATTTTAAATCAATTTACCTGTTGAAGTGCATTCATGCACTTTGGATACACCGTATCTCTCGTAACTACCATGATAACAGGCATAGCCTTATCTATTAATGCGAGAGGACCATGTTTTAGTTCACCTGCTAGTATCCCTTCAGAATGCATATATGTCAACTCTTTAATTTTCTATATAATAAAATAATTTTTAAAAATAAAGAATTTAATATAATTAATAAAAGAATTACCAATGCACCCTCTGAAATAAATAAAATTTAAAAAAATTAATTTTCATAATTTATATTAAGAATATGATAATACTGACCCAAAACTGTAGCATGGTTCCATCCTCTGCCCATTACTAAAAGTGACTTTTGTTGATAGAGTTCATTTGCTAATGTCAAAACTTTGTCATCCAATTTAAGTACCTCATGAATATGGTCGGGTAACCTTTTAAGACCCTGAATGATCTCACTTCTTCGGGGCTGTTGAGAAATGCGATCTTCACTCATAACCAAAGCAAACATAACTAAAGAAATGAATTGACTAGTATATGCTTTAGTACTAGCCACGCCAATTTCAGGCCCTGCATTAATATGAACTCCGCAATGACTTTCGCGACATATACTACTTCCAACAGTATTAGTGATTCCAACGATTAAAGCACCACGCTGTTTACAATATCGCAATGCTATTAAAGTGTCCGCAGTTTCTCCCGATTGAGAAATAAAAAAACAAACGTCATCACGAAATATTGGGGTATGCCGATCCAAGAAATCACTCGCTAATTCTATCATTACGGGTAACTCTGTCAATTCTTCGAGTATTTGACGTGTCTATATTTATATTTTATTACAATATTATGTTATATATGAGCATTTGAATACATACAGCAATGACACTATGGTAACTGGTACCACATCCAATCAAAATCAATCTTCGGCAGCGTTTAATTTCGGGAATAAAATCCTTAATTCCGCCCAAAACTACAGTTTCATTTTCAAAGTTAACGCGTCCGCGCATAGTGTTAATGACAGATTCGGGCTGTTCAAAGATCTCTTTCTGCATAAATGAACTGAAATTCCCTTTCATTATCTGTTGAATTTCCATCTTTAATGTGATTATTTCGCGCGATGATGATGATTCATCCAAATAATTGCGTTTCAAACGATGAATGCTCAAACCTTTGGATAAATGATAATTAAAAAGAATATTTCCATATTTTAATACATACGTCCATCATCAATTGCGGCGACATCATCATCCTCTAAGAATATCACTCTGTTCGTGTGTTCAATTATAGCACTGGCATCAGATGCAAAGAAATATTCCACTTCAGTATCATCTCCCAAAGGGCTGAATTCCGTGGTCGATTGTGAACGCGCCAATTTCCCACCGACGACCGTATTCGTCGACAGCGGACGTGAATGTAAATCTATGAATTAATTTTAAATTTTAATTTAAATTTTAAATTTAAAACAAAAAACAATCAAAAGCATGCAAAAGCCCCCATAGATCCATAAAACTCCATTCACCAGAAATTTGTGTTTAAAATGAATACTATTTTTGGATATACCTTCGCGTTGATCATTATGTCCATTAATCTTTTCTGAAGCATGAGACCATAATAATGAAAATATATGAGAAAAGAAAACATAAAAGATATGCATTCTATGATATGATAATAAAGAAAATGTGAAATGCATTTAAAAGTGCGTATGAAATTTAGTAAATTATACGAACATAACAATGCCCAAAATAACACTTTAATTTTTAATTTAAATTTTTAATACCTTTTTCTTCGTTAATTTCATTTGTATCATTCACTAGTTCATTCACTAGTTCAAAACTATTTCTCCTATTCTCAGTAGAGCTTTGTGTGTTTAACTTTCTAATCACTAAAATTAGTTTAAAATTCCCTTTTCAATTACATGCAATTTTAAAATCGTGCAAAAAATTCTTAAATTTTAAAACATTAAAAATATATATATTTCAAATGATAGTGATCACCTTTGCTGCTAAAAATCACAGGGATATAATCTGTGGAAAGATGTGTCTTCGTCTTTATGCCGACTAACAATGGACTGCCTCTTCGTGTGGCCACACATTGTCCCGCATAAAATTTGCTTTTAAATACCAAAGCAAATGCTCCCTCCTAATTTTTCCATTATTTTTATTTTTATTTTATTTTTCATTTAAAAATGCTATTTTCTCGATACTTACTAATTGCTGAATGACCTGTTCCACTAATTCCCTAAAAGATAACTCAGGATGATTGTCGTGAATGTGTTTAATTAATTTCGCGATTATTTCTGTGTCTGTATCAGACTCAAAAGAGCATCCTTTTTTCATCTGTGAATTCAATTTATATTAAATATAATAAAAATAAAAAATTTTAAAAAATGGTAAATGTTAAATTACGAGAAATTTTTTGATATCCTTATAATTAGTAATGATGCCATTATGTACGACAACGAACTCATTATCAGCATCTGATCGTTGAGGATGACTGTTCAATTCACTCGGAGCACCGTGTGTGGCCCATCGTGTGTGTGCTATTCCCACGTGAGTAGTAAATGTATGGTCCAAATCAAACTCATCACTTTTCCATATATCATTTTCAAGAATTTTCACCTTTCCCTGTCTCCGTACGATCGATATATTAGCATTTTCACCATCGAATGCAATGCCTATACACGAATAACATTTTTGTAATTAATAATTATAATTTAAATTAATAATCATATACCCGCAGAATCGTATCCTCTGTATTCTAATCTCTGCAGTCCTTTGATAAGAAATTCTAAAATTTCGCGCCGCGATTTTGGCTCTAAATAATTAAGATATGCGAATATCCCTATAAAATTAACACATTATCTTATTATTAATTAAATTATCTTTTTATTTATTTACATTTTTATTTATCATAAAATTAAAGTATGTCACGATAACATTTTCAGTGCCAATTTCGTTTTAATTCCATTTAACTCAATATTTAAATCAATTTCATAATAAAATGATTCAAATAATATATTATTTTTAAAAAAAATCTTTTATTATTTAATTCACAGTAAATAATTTAGCATTTTGAATATTTTATTGCATTTAAATGATTTATAAAAATTAAATTGAACATTAATCAATAATAAGAAAAATAATTAATTATAATGCCGATAAAAATAATATTTTTCTGTGAATTTCGATTCTAATGTAAGATAATACTTTATATTAAATATATTTATTATAAAATAAAAAATGTTTTTCTTTTATTAAACTATAATCACATGAGACTTTTGCATAATTTTTTAATGAAAAATTTGAGATGAGACTTTATTATGACATTCTTTACATTTATTAAATCATAACATTGACCTAATAATAAATCGATTTTTTCTAAAAATTAATAATTTAATAAATTCCTTTATTCATATTTATAGAATAATGATAATTAAAAAAATGTTTTATTAAAGATTTTCATATTCATATTCATGGTCAAATTAATAATTCATTTTTATTAAATATAAGTTTTATATTAAAAATATCAATTTTCATATAATATTTTTAGCATAATATATATATAAATATTTAAATTATAATAATATATTTCTAAATTTTATTTTAGCTTTGCATTAATTACATTATTATTTCCAAATTTTGATTTTCAATATTTTTAAATATCACCCGGAAATAAATGCAAAAATATATTAATTTAAAAAATATTAACATATTTTAAAATATGATAACATTTAAAAAATAAAAAGAAATAATTCTAAGACTTTAGGGTATATTCTATTTTCAAATCATAATCAAATTATAATTATAAAATGACCCAAAATTTTTAAATTAAAAAAATCAAATTTAAAATATAAAAATTAAAAAAACATTTTTCTTAAAATTTAAACATATTTTATTATAATTAAAGATAAAATAATTTTTTTTAAAAAATTAGATAATAAAAGCCCTCATATTTTAGCGAATTCTTTAAGTAAAATATGTTATTTAATATATATATTATATATATATTATATATATATTAATTGATATAATTATATTTTATAATTTTTAAACATTATATTAAATTAGTCATAAATAATTTAAATTAAATTTTATTTAGTAAATTTCACTATTTTAGAACGGATTTCAATAGTGTTTCCACCGTAAAGTTGTAACACTATTAAGTGACTAAATTTAGTGAAATTCACTATAATAAAAAGTCAATTGAATTAGAATATGGTCTAAGAGTAAATAGAATTAAGATTTTCATACCGCACATTTTCCTTAAAATATAAGAATGACACAATTAATTATAACGTACGAAATTAATATTTAATGAGTATATGCTAATTATTGAAATAATAAAAATTAAACGCTGAAATTTAATTAAAATTTTAGTTAAAATGCGAAAAATATTTAGTGATTTTATATGTACACATTTAGGTTATTGATGCGTAAAAACACACATTTAATGATACACGTGTGTTTACGCATTCTCCAAATTTAAAGAGCGAATGATTCAAAAGCGTCCGCGTATTATGCCGTCCCTTTAAATCATAGACGCGCCTCATTATGACGTTAGTAATACTAATATCAAATTTTCTATTTTTAGATTTAAGTTTTCATCATTAATATTACATTTCAATTAATATGGAAAATATCAGTAATAATCCATAATATGCGTAACTTTCAATCATAAGGTATTATTATCTCATTTTAAGTGTTATTATATATGTATATATAAAGAAAGTGTCCGGAGCAGGATCTTAAGGAGATCCTGATATTAACTATGATAAAAAATATTAATTTTAATATGATGCTTAATTTATCAAAAAATGTTAATATTTAGTTTATTTCTATGATTTAAATTAATTTTAGTCATAATTTATAAATATTTTGAATAAAATTTTCAAATTTTTTAGTTATACTATTTATTCACAAAAACTAGTCCTTTTCTGTTTTGTAGTGGTTCCTTCTGATGTTAAATATATGGAATAAATAGGGAGCAGGAAAACTTTCCATCTTAAGGATGTTTCCGCATTGTAAAGGTTCATTCTTGTTGAGATTTGACTGAATATATATACAGTAAAACCTCTACACGACAGATAGTATTGAAAGCAGGATTTTATTTTATTCTAAGAAATTTCCTATGTTAACCATTGTATGTTAACTATGAAAACATATGGTAACCAATTTTTTGATCCGAATTAATTTTCATCATTATTTATGCGTTTTTTAAAAAAATCTTTCAATTTTATGGGCGTTTCCGTTTTGTAGAAGTTCTGTATATATGTATATGTATATATTATAATGTGCAATGTGTTCAAACAGACCTGAAAAAAATTAGCTCTCATTTAAAAAGTATTAAATTTTTTAAAAATATTTTTTTTCAGTTTTATCAATGAATAGCTGAGATTTTGTTATTTAATAGTTTTATGATTAATCACGTGATAAAAATTTATGAAAAATTCAAAAAAGTAAAAAACGATACTTTGAATTTTTAAAGGAAAATAATTTTTTTTGAAAATATAAAAATAGAACATGTGATATATCATTGGATTCAGTGTAAAAATATCTTTCCATTGATATATCACATTAATATTAAAACATTAAAATACTTCTAAAATAATTATATTATTAAAATAAAATACCTCAACAATATGTATGTATGTATGTGGGTGGTCAATTTTTCGATACTAATAAGTCACGTGAAAATTTTATAAAAAATATAACAATAAAATAATATATTAAATTTTATAATAAAATTAAACTAAATTATAACAATATATTTGTAGTATAATCAGAACCTCCGAAACGAACAAAATTCTAATTTTTTTGCCCGAAATATTTATAATTTACTTAAATTTTTTAATTAATATAAATATGAGGGTGTAAAATATTCAGTTATTAATTATTTTAAAAAATTTAACTAAAAATACTGAAAAAATATGCGTATGCATAAATAGAGTGTCAAATTTTAAGATTTTATTCGGATAAAAGTACTTGAAAATGCCAAAAATGCAAAAAAAACATTTTTCCCAAAATGGTGCTTTTCATTTTTTTAAAAAAATATTTATTTTATGATATAAATAAAATATATGAATTTAAATGCATTATTTAAGTATAAAATTATAAATATAATCAAATAATTCGGAATTAAGTAAAAAAAATATAATTATTAAATAGTTTATTTATTACAATAACATATTACACATTTCAAATTTTTCAAATATTTTTCTATAAAAATGTACAATTTTTGTCATAATAATAACTAAAAAATTAAAAAAAAACAAATTTTATAAAAAAAAAACCTAAAAAATCACAGAAAATGCAGAAAAAAGCATTTTGGTCTAAAAAAGCAAAAAAAGCACTTTTATTTTGCTTTAATCGGTCATGTTTTTTATAGATATATTAAATAATAAACACATATCTACTTATTTTTAAGATATTTTAAAATAATAAAAAAAACAAAAAAAGCAGTTTTTGACATTCAGTTAATGAAAAAGTTTCTTTTCCATGCACAGTCCGTAAATGTTTAAAAAATTGAAAATTTTAGTTAAAAATGAATAAATAATGATAAACTATAATACTATAAAACTATGATACTAAACATTATATAAAAAGTTAATTTTTTACTATGGTTTACATATAGCGACCTCTATAAGACGGAAACTTCTTTAAGACGGAATGAAATCTTGGACCCGAGACATCTTGTAGAGGTTCCACTGTATATTGTTTATAATCTTTGTTCGATATAAAACTTTACTTAAAGAGGTTTCGCTGTATATTTAACTCATGTGTCATTCATTAAATGTATTAATTATACACAGTTAAACCTCACAAAAGTATAGAAATATAATTTTTTTAAAAATATTTTTATAATTTAATGATGTTATGTTTATTCAGATTTTACTGTATATTTAATTTTTATTATTATAAAAATCTGAAAGTACATTCCATGCATTTTCCGCCATAAATCCGTGGGGCGGCGTTTGTCCGTTACGCGCCAATGTGCGCATTTTAGTGCCGGAAATAAATTCAAAATTTTCCGGTTCTTTCGGATCAAAAAATTGCATTTTTTTATTTAATTTATGATATGCCGCGACACGAAACGGTATAATTTCAAATTTATTAAGAGATGGCGCCATTTGCAACACCCTCTTTCCGTGACTGGGGTCGTAGAGGTCACCGCCCACATCAGGATTAGGATGACCTATGCCTAGAATTGTGTGTGATTAAAATTTTAGTGAATAATTTATTAATTTTTTTTCCAAATTTTATAATTCCTAAATTCTCAAAATGAGAAAAGTGAAAAAAGGGAATATTCCGGGAAAGGGATAGCCCTACCTGCGGGATCACGTCCGACAATATAAAAGTTAGCGCCTGTGACTAATCGTGCCTTAGCATGCCATTGGACTTCCCGAGGACCGGCATAAGACATCGGAGACGGAAATATCGCCATTAATGTGGATTTAGGGTCTAACACGTGATCATCATAGAGTAATGCGTGATGCTGTTTAATCCGCACTTTCAATGGGACATCATCGTCCTTTGTCCATCCTCCCAAAGGATGCAATAAAAGCACAGGGTTTTTGTATCCCCTTTTTATTAACTGTTCTTTTGTGTCTTTTAATAAAAGGGCGTGTCCATTGTGTATGGGATTACGCAATTGAAACACAAATACAGCATCGGCCTAAATTTATTAAAAAAAATTAATCATTAAATTTGCATTTAAAAATATGAAAACAAAAAATGTATAAAATGTTTAAATATTTTTATACATTAAAAAAATTAATATAAAAGTTTTTAATATTTAATATTTTTGATCCTAAACTTTTATATTATAATTATAAAAAAAATTATTAGAAAATACCTCACGATATAATGAAAAAATATTTACCGTATTCCCGCACATAAAGCTGCATGCTGGTATAAGTGAGGGTGACCAGTTTTCAAAAAAGAGGGTTTTGGTGCCTACCGGCATGCCGGTATAAGTGAGGTATTATAAATATATGGCATAAAAAATTATTATAATTAATATTACAAATAATGCACTAATAATTTAATATAAGTCTAATTATGCTCTTATGGTCACTAAAATAGGCCGTAGTATTTTCTTTGTCCATTTATTTTGTAAATTTTAATAAAATAAAATACAATTCCACTCACGATAATATATTTTTAATTATAGCGCATGATATATATAATTATATGGATTTAAAACACAATGAAAACACCATGCATTTAGTAAACATGTGTATACTCTTAACATGTATGTACAGATACAACATCCAAATTGACATGCGCAGGTGTTTAAATAACATGTGCATTTCCCTCACTTACACCGGCATGCCGGTATACCCCGGGGATACCGGCACCTTGGATTATTCACTTTATACCGGCATGCCGCTTTATGTGCGGGAATACGGTAAGCATATAAAAGAGAGCTTTTTAATTATTTGTAAATTTATAGGGATCTTATATCTTTAGGTGAAAATACTATACATACATTCATATGCTTTAATTTTTCACGAATTTCTTTGGGCGTTAATCTGTAATGATCTAAATCGTCATTCCATTTTATGGCATTAAAAACTCTTAAATGACCTCCGATTGCGTAATCACCGCATTCGTCCATAATCCATTTAATCGTCGGATGACCTTTGTCCGTAGTGCCGAATGTCCGCGCGCATCTTTCCTCTTTACGATGCTTATAAATTTCATAATTATACATTAATGCAATAATTTCATTGTTATATTTTAATGCCACGCATTTGTTAGTGGACACGTGCTTTTCTATTATATCTTTAGTCTTTTTATTTATTGTTAATACTATGGGTATGGTTTGATTGTGTAATTGACCATTGTCCATTCGTAAAGTGCCAAAATGTAGACATTGTAAATATTCGTTTTCATTCATAAATCCTTTTAAAGGATGAGCCCATCCTTCCGCAAGTATCTGAACCCATTGTAAATCGATTTTCGTTAATTGAATTTCGGGTGAACATTTCCCTATTTCGTACGATATTTTCCTTTCACTGTCACTTTTCATTATTAAATCTTTACTTTCATCGTGTACTTCATTTGAAAGTATATCCTTAAAATTCATTATCAATTAATACTGTATTTTTATATATATACAATGAAACCTCTAAAAGTTAGCACCTCACTTTGGATACTCATAAATGAACTAATTTATTATTACTTACATTATATTAGAAAATATTTCATTAATGAGTGTCCGTAATATAAAGGTTTTAATGTATTAACATACATGTATGTAAGATAATGTATGCTACAATATTTGAGTACACTTTTTCAGTAAACATATTGTATTACATATTAAAATGTATTTAGATCATATGCTAATTGTTTAGTAAATTTTAGATTTTATGATATTATAAATCATTCGAAAGTATAAATAAATAAATTATAATATAAATTATTATTATATATAAATAATAAATAAATTCACTTTATACCGGCATGCAGCTTTATGTGCGGGAATACGGTAAACGCATATATTTCATGCATAAATAGTTAATTAGATTTTAGTGTATATTTATGCCTAATATTTAATCACAATAAAAATGTAAAAATACATACTTTTATTAAATATTAATAAAAATTATGTTTTTAATTTTATAAATATAAACACAGTAAAACTTTTACATAACGGACATTCAGAGGTATCTATTGACTTATAACTATGGGCTAAAATAAATGTCAGTTATAGTGAGGTTTCACTGTACATACAATAATTTACTTACATTATCAATGAGTAATGTGATGACTTTATCCACACATAGTTCAATACTATCATGACCTGCATTTAGTACTAAATCGGGATTTTCGGGACGTTCATAGGGCATTTCGGGATCTATTCCCGTAAATCCCTTCAATTCTCCGGCTCTCGCTTTTTTGTATAAACCTATGTATTAGCATTTTACAGATTTTAATGTATATCTTAAGTTATGTTATGCAATATTTTATGCAAATGTATTAAATAAAAACGCTTATATCATAAACAGAGATGTGACTTTTACGAAATTAAATACTAACTAATAATTTTGAGGCCTAAAGAGTTAATTTGGGACTTACGTATCAGTCTAAGCCTAAAATATTTTTATAGGCTTAGGCTTAGGCATAGACTTTAGCTTAGGCTTAGGCTAAATTTTCATATTTAAATATTAAATAATAAATTTATTGTAACTCATGATATAAGTGAAGTCATAGAGGCATGTGTTATATAATGAATAAATACTGACCTTTGACATCTCTTTTTTCGCATATTTCAATCGGTGTATCGATAAATATTTCAAAGAATTTGAGGTCATCTCTTTGATGGACGCGTTTTGCTTCGGCCCTATCATTAGCGTATGGTGATATGAAACTGGTCAATGCGATGGTGCCGCTGTCTGCGAATAGCCGTGCGACTTCCGCGACACGACGGATGTTCTCAATGCGATCACACACCGAAAATCCTAAATTATTGTTCAGACCGTGCCTTATGTTATCACCGTCCAAAGCATATGCCGAAATACCGTTTTTACATAGATATTTCTCAACAGAAAAGGCAATTGTCGTTTTACCCGCACCCGAAAGACCTGAAATATTATAATCATATTATTCTCATCCGAATTTCAATTTTATTAGAAATGTGCTTTTAAGTAATTCATAAAAAATCCAAAAATCCCTTAAAACTTAAAAATAACAAACATTTTTTCATATTTAAAAATTCGCAAAAATATTCAAAAATCGATAGCTCTGTATTCGAATGAAGAGTCAGATAATCGACAGAATTCTTCAGTAATAATTATTTAGTAACAAATAGTAAACCCTTTAAAGTCCCTAAAACTATTTATTTGTGTGTATTTTTATTTATATTTAATTTTTTATATGTGTTTAATGTATTTACACTTTATTTTGTATTAATTGCCATTAATGTATTTAAATGTATATCATGGATTGTCCTATGATAGTTTTAATATAAAATCATCATATACATTTATACATTCATATACTAAATATAGTGTATTCTTTAATTTATATATTTTAATTTAATTTTATCACATTATTAGCTTAATATATTGTTGGTATTGTTGTTAAAGAAAAATTAAGCAACAATACTCAATATTTATATAGAATTATACTAAAAATGTATGTTGTATTATACATGTATATCATATTTCTGATAAAAACAATATTTTGAGGCATATAATCTAAAAAATATTTAAAAAATAAGTGATTTTAATAGTTTTATGCACCAAAACACTAAAAAAGGCATAAAACGTTCCCTGATATTTATCAAAAAAAAAACGAAAAATAAAAAAATGGTTCTGTTTTATACATTTTTTAAAAAATATTAAAAAAGGTGTAAAAAACGTGATTTTTTATTTAAAAATATAATTTTTTATATTATTTTTCATGCGCCATTAGATGGCGTCAGTGAGAAAATTACACAAAGAAATTTTCTTTTACAAAAAGATAATTACATGAAAATTACAGATAATTACACTGCGTAATTTTCATGTAATTTTCCCAGGCACATCCCTAATAATACATCAATTGTATATTGCACAACCCTAATGTGTACATATGTACATAAAATATATATAAAATGTTAATTTAACATTTTATATTATTATGCCTCAAATTTATTAAAAGTTTATTATCAATGTTAATGTTTAATGTTTAATTTACCCGTAAACCAAACGGTACATCCTCTAAATTGACCTGACCTTTGGCCTGTTAATATACGACCGCGATCCTCACGTGATACATGATTTAGTTGAATATATACGTCTTTTGATTCGGACTATTAATACATACATTTAAATTACAATCATTAAAACATTTAAGACATTAATACTAAACACATATATTATACATGTACATTTTAGACATAAATATTCATTTATGTAAATTCAGAAACAGTTACATTTTATTAATTAATCATCTAAAATGTTATTAAAATACTAATTTAATATATAATTTTAACACTTTCTTAGTCACGATTCAAAAGTTAATTTCTGATTTTTACATTTTTCAAAACAGACCCCGATCGGGACACCGTAAAAATTTAACTATGATGCCCTAAAGGACCAGATTAAGTCCGATCAAAAAATTTCCAATGTTAAAATGTTTACCATCTTAGGTTCTCATCAGACATTATAGAATAATTCATAATTTTTTGATCGGACGTAATTTGGTCGTTTGGAACACCCTAAAAAGTGAAAAAAAATGAAAAAAGAGATCCCTTTCGGGGTCTGTTTTGAGGGTGATAATCATCGGATTTTAATCGTTTAAACTATTAATAGTATCGGCTGAATGTTAAATTATCATTTAAGACTAAGATAATATTTGTGTGACATGTTAAGAATTTTTTATGAGCAAAGGTTAAAAAAGAAAATTGATGCCGTTTTCGGCATCACTTCTATCGACTGAAATTACCACATTTTAAGATAATTTTAATATTTTTTTAATACAAAATTAAAGTCAAATAATGATTGTATTAACACCGTTTGAACCGAATTTTTCACAAATCCCAAACAAATTTTAGAGCCCTTCAAACTTTTAGTTGCTTCAAATTCACGTTATATACCCTTAGACCTAATACATTAATAATGTTTTGTTGGAGCCCCTGTACCCTGTGGTAGTGACATCACAAATGTGAGATGTACATAAATAGCGTCCACTAAATGTGTTAATTT
>JAQIXB010000239.1:0-21407 GCA_034697405.1 Mesoplophora pulchra | reverse complement strand
TTAGTAATGAATAATTTAAATACAATATTTAATATTAATTTTATTTGTTAATATTTTAGTAAAATTTTAAAAAAATTAAAAAACAAATTTAGTGAATTAATTGATTTTTTTATTAAACTAAATATTATTAACCAAAATAATGCAAAATTAAAATATAAAAATAAAATTATAAAATTTTAGTAATAAATTAATAGAATTTTAATACTATGGGAAAGTGCACCTTTAACTTTTGCATTTCTTAAAAATTCTATTTTATAATAATAATAACATAAATTAAATAAAAAAGTAATTATTCACAAAAAATAGTTATTAATTATTAAACCATTAATAAATTAGTAAATATTTATGGCATTATGTAATTTGATATGAATATATTTTAATATTTTAATATTTTGCAAATATACAATGTAAAGAACAACAATGTAAATGCGGATTTTGGCACTTTACAATTTTCATGCAAAAAAAGCTAAAGTTAATAATAATTAAAATTAAGTTATTTTTTATATTTTCTTTCGTAAAACACAATTTTACAATAAATTAATTGTGTTGAAATATGAAAAAAACCAAAATCCAAAATTCCGATAAAAATATGATGATAATCGTATTCTTCAGATAAAAGTCGATTTTCATTCATTTAATCGATATCTGAATTATGAATAAAATTGTTCGGCGCATATATTATTTATAAATTTAGGGCTTAAAAGTTCCTAAATCCAAATTTTATATTTTAAAATTATTTTAACATTTATATTTCTAACAAAATAAGTACATTATAATTTTTAAAAAAAGCAAAAAATAGTAATGTTCAGAAAAGTATTAACATTATCAGTTATATATTTATATAAAAAACTCGAATTACAATAATTAAACATAATTAAATATAAATTAAACAAAAGTATACATAATTTGAAAGTTATTGCTGCCTATGAAATAGTAAGCGTCACGGAATTGCATGTTTATTATAAATAAACTTAATTATTATAAATTAACTAGTATTAATATGTATTAATATGTTATATGTAATATTAATGTTATACATAGTATATATGTTGTACTAATAAGTTATTTGATTTAATATAAGTTATGTGACATTAAAGGGCGATTTTTAAGAATATTGTCCAATGGATGAGACTCATTTATTAATTTAATTTAATATTGAGTTATGGCGGAGGTAATAAATTACCTGAAAATAATATTAATTATGTTAAAAGTTTACATTTTTGTTAATAATTAATTATTAGATTTTGAAATTTTTATTAATAATATTAATAATAAAAAAGAAATATTATAAAAGCATATGCTTTTTGATAAATAAAATCAAAAGAATGGGGCAAAGTTATGAAAAACTAAAAATATTAAAAATTATTAAGAAATATGTATTATTAATATTATTAATATTTTTAGTAATAGTAAATTAACTGAGAATTACTAACCTGTGATTAATCATAGGAGTAATAGTAGTAATAGAGGGCTTCTCTAAGACGCGGGCCTTTGTGATGTGACCGTATCATACGGTAGGTATCGGTTAGTTGTGGTACGCTGTCTTTTATCCTTTCCGGAAGCAGTACCTGCATATTGCAGGGGGATATGGGTAATTAGTAATGAAAAACAGCATTAGTAAATAGTGCATCATTATTATTAATTCTTAAATATTAATTTAATTATATTTAAATTTAACATATTTTAATGCATGTGTTATTGTGTTTGTGATTTTTGTTATAAATGTTAAAAGTGAAAAGTGAGAATATTAATTTTTTTTATAAAATATCAATATAATCAGATAAAACATCATTAAAATTTTATAGTTATTTTTTAAATTAATTAATTAAAATCCTTTACATTTTTTTAGTTTTAAAATCAATTTTTAGTTTAATTTAGTTTTTTAAAAATTAAAAAATTCATTCGCAAATAATTAATATCTCCGATCACCATTTTCAGTAAAATACTTTTAAAAATGAAATATTTTTAATTTTCTAAAATGATAAAACCGAAAAATACAAAATTCAAAACATATCCTAATAAAACACTAAAAACAATTTACATTAAAATAATAATAATATATAATAATAATAATATAATAATAATAATAATAATATAATAATAATATAATAATATAATAATAATAATAAAAGCAATAATAATAATAATAATTATAATAATAATTATAATAATAATAATATATAAATTGAATATGATGATCAGAAAATCATAATAAAAGAGTGTATATTTATTTATATTGAGACTTATTTTAAGAGCATTAACGATGCGTTAAATGATTTTGATACTTTTATAATGAATATAATAGTAATTTGCAGCATATAATGCTTTCGTATCGATATTCTTAATTTTGTTTTAAATTTTAAAAATTATTTACATAAAAATGTTTATAATATTTTATTTTAGCTGCCGTTTTTGCAAATTTATTTAATGTCATAATAAAAGTGATACTTAAAGTACTGCAGTATTTAATGAATTCAGACTAAAAATGAATTTATGGCACTTTTTGGTCCCTCAGATTTATGTTTCAAAAGGAATTAAAATTTTGAATATATCCTCATAAATAATATATTAATTTAAATAATTTAATTAATTAAATCACTAATAAAAACTAAATTCACTTTATTTACCAATTTATATTAAAGCTGAATATTTAATAAATATGTATATATATTAATTTATAAATATTCACGATTTATATTAATTTATATACATGATAGAATATAATATAATATAAGAGAATTTTAAAAAATTATATATTACATGCAATTTTTTAATCTAAATTTAACATTCAATATTTAAATTTAAATTAAATTTAATGGACCCAAATATCGAATGCGTAAAATGAGTGCCAAAATATTTCCATTGATAAAGTACCGGTATTAAAATGCATTCATAAAACTGCAGTACAAATGTCATTCATATAAATCGTTTGTCTTTTATAATATATTATAATATCCCATTAAAATGTGTATAATATATATATATATAATATATAATATAATATAAATTATAATAAAAAGCAACAATATATAAACTAAAATCTACAAACAAATCAATGGCATAATTAAAATATATCACAGTATAAAAATATAATAGTATATCGCTGCCATAAAATTTGCTTGAGATAGCAACTAAAAGTTAACTAGTGGAAGTGTTATCTACCATATAATGCACCACCTGATGTCAGAGATTCTAATAACCCCTGTCCCGAAGCGGTCGTTGGATATTCGGCTAAAATCGGAGATGTTAATGCGAATTGCGAATGATAATCGCCATACGGTGCATACAAAAGACCGGCCTCAGCCGGTGTAAGGAGCGGCGGTGCACCGCTTCCGTTTAACATAGCTGCGGATGTTGGCACTGAAAATTGGCGTGAACTGATTATTAACGGTGCTCCTATTGAATGTGTCCCCTGAGTACGTAATGGCGTCGTGAGTGCCACAGGAATCGTCGCTAATTTATGTAAATGCTCTGACTCCATGTCAACTATCAAATGTACTAAAATTATTATCATTGTTACCTTTCAGTTTCCATTTACTCTAATTATTTCCATATTTATTATATGCAAATATTTTTAACATATACGTACTATTCCTTTGGCTACTATCACGGTATGTTCCATTAATAATTGCCAATTCCATGAGCTGCCGCTTTTTCAATTCATCTTCACCCTCAGTCTATTAATGTCAATGAAAATTAATTAATTACTTTCGAATATACTATTTTTATACTCAACATATATACATTTTCTTATTTCTCTTAAAAAAACATTCACATTCATTTATAATTTACGAATAATTTTGATTTTTCACCAATTTTATGCTTAAAAATTTTTTAAAAATGTATTTATATTTTCGTTACAGTGTTTTGTAAATAATTTTGAATTTTATTTATACTCAATTCTAAATATGATTTAACTTAAGATGTCATAAATTAAATTAAATAAATATTTGTATTTTCTCTCTTTAATATAAAAATAAGTGACTTTAGAATCAAAAATTAAATATAATAAAATCATGTAAATAAATGAATATATAAATTTTTCATTTTTTAATTTAAACTAAAATAAGAGTATTAAAATATGCTTAAATATAATAGAAAAATCTATCATTTAAATCAAATATCAGTTAAGCATATATATAAAAAATATGAATTAAAATGTTTAATGCAAAATTAAATTAAATAATTTTAGATTAAAAGATTGGGTCAAATAGTAACACCCAAAACAAAAATGGTGTTTACTTCTCAATGGGTTAGTATTTAATACTGATACTTACTACGGGTATTAAGAGTTTCTTAATTTCCTCCACAGCCCTCTGTATTTTAACATTCGCTCTGTTATTAGTGTCTTCAACAGTAATTAGCACATGTAACTTATCGTTGAGATGTTCCCAATTCGGTTTACCGCGATTCTGCTCTTCCTTTAGTTAATATATTAATTATATATTAATATTTCATATTTTATATTTAAAAATTCGCAAAAATATACAAATATTTAAATTAATGTGAATATAATTTTGGTAATAATTTAATTTTAAATAAATATTAATTATAAATTTTTCAATAATAAAGTCATTAAAACTTACGCCAAATTATATACTTTACTTAATATGTATATTTTGGTTAATAGAATCTGATATATAATCCTTTACATTATTAAATGTGAGCATTATTAAAAAGAGAGTATGTTATAAATATGTTTAATTTTCTTAATATTAACGATTAATTTTAAATTAAAATGCAAATATAGTAATAGATAATTACTTTTTTCTTATCTCTCATAGAGCCACGTCCGCGGACCATAATTTTGCAGCCCGTCTCTTGTTCCAATTGCTTCGCGGTCATGCCCCTCGGACCGAGAATACGGCCCACGAAATTATACTAAAATAGTTTCATTCAAAAATATTATCATTATAAAACTTCAATATAACACTAGTCTTAGACATAACTATATTTAAAGATAAACGCTTTTATTGCTATTTTTAGATTTAGATTTAAAAAATGAAAATAAAAAATTATATGATCACTAAATTTATATGACATAATTGCAGTAATAGTTAATAGTTAATGTTACTTATGTTACATACTTCGGGATGTTCCTCCACAGGCACGTATACTTTTTCCTGACGTGACACAACGGCACCGTCGGGTTCAGGCAGCATCAGAGGCTTCTTTTCCACGCCATTAATATGAAAAAGTGAACTCCGAACTTTGTTTATTTCTATGATATTTATACAATAAATTAATCATAAAAAATATTCAAAAATATCTTTAAATTTATGTCAATTTAATAATAAATTTTTAAAAAAATGTTCATATATATTTCAATATATTTTAATTTTTTAAATAAATATTAAATGTTTTCGGTTTTAATTGAAATTTTACTGCATTTGCAATGTTAATATTTGAATAGTTTTGTATTATATAAGTAAATATTAGTATTATAAAATTTAATAATACATTTGAAACTTTTATTGGAAATATTATAATTCTCATGATAAAAAATAAAATGATGGTCAAATGTAAAATTTAAAATTAGTTTAGGGTCATATCACATAAATAATTTTAAAGATAAATTAAATAAAATTACAAATAAAATTTACTGTTAATATTCTATAATATTCATTTTATAGTTTCTTTCATCACATAAAAAGATACAAAAATTGCATCTGTAATCACATGAATTTTAAACAAAATAAAATGATGCATTTGAATCGTCGAAAATTTTTATTCATTTAATTTTAAATTATAAAATAAATTGTGATTTAATTCATTTTACATTTACAATTTTCTAATTTAACTGTATTTTAGTTTATTTTAGTCCATTAATGCATTCATAATAAAAAAGCGTCCCCTCAATGACAACGACAATCTTTTAATCATTTGAAACTTAAAAATAAAACGGATAAAAATAACACTAAAGTTAAGTTAAAGTATAAAAAGAATTTATTATTACGATTCAATTTTAACATTTGTTTACTATGAATAAAGTACTATAAAATTCAATGGTGACAATTAAAGTAATACTAAAATTGACCAATTTTATGAATAACAATACATAATATGGTACAATGATTTATTGAATCACAATATTCATTTATGTCAAAATAAACAACATTTTTAGCGTAAAAAATTTCAATGAAAAATGCAAATGTGTACTAAAATGTATTGGTTCTTAATATTAGTTAACGTCAACTTTTTTTTTATTCTTTCGATTGTTTCCATTGTGATTTGAATCATTATCAAATACAAAGTCATGTTATGTATTATATTATTATATAATATTATATATTTTTATGAAAATACAATCATTGAGGCATTAACTTATAAGTATGTGATAAAAGTGAGCGTAAACTATGAATTTTGTTACTAATTATTTATTTACCATAAACTTAATAAACTTAATAAATATATACTATGAAAGTACTACAAATAAATGATTTATGTTTATCAGTAAATGTGATTGTTTAGTACTTATAACACGAGTAGCACCGTGTCAATCAATACAATTATCTAAAAAAAGAGATTATGAATCAAAATCTTCATTATTTAAGTGAATAATACTAAAAACTAAATAATTAGTTTATTTCATCATTTGTTTTTATCAATTAATGTCTCTTTTAATTAATAAAATTATTTAATAGTGAATGTTAAATTAATTTTAATGATGCAAAACATGAAAGGATTACGTGACAATAAAGGAGGGGATTTAGAAATTAGTTCTATGCTATGACCATATATGAATATTAAGAATGAAAAGGAAATGAAAACACTTTTTTCATTTTAACATTTTATCAGTTTTTTATTTAAATCATATTAAAATCATATTAAAATTAATAATTAATATATTATAATTCATTACTAAATATTAGAAAAATATTAGTGGATTTTAATGAGAAACATCTGTATGTTTCCAAATGTTCTTGAAAAGTCTCAAACTATAACCCAATTTCATTTTTTAGTAATATGTTATTTCCCTTTTCGAGTAAACTTTAAATAAAAGTAAAATACACTCGATATACTAAAATATACTAGAATATACTAGGATATACTTGCAATATTTTATTAGAAAAGCAATGGTAAAAAAGGAAGTGATTTAAATCACATGCCAATAATAATAAAGAAAAGCGAATGCAACAGTTATGTAAACAGAATAGTATTTTATGAAAAAATAATAGTATTAACTATTATTAAGTTACATATAAACAAATGAATTATGCATTATCACATTATAAGTGTGTGTATGTATAATACTTATGTTTTATATATCGTATATATATAAACATTCATAAATATTACACCTGTCTTTTGCTGATGCGGACAAAAATGAGGTGATAAATGAATTACGGTGACAATTAAATAATAATTTATTTAAAAGTATACATTTAAAAAGTATATATACATTTAAAGTTCAAATGTAATATTTCATATAAAATATTTATTAATGAAAAATATTTATTTATTATATATAAATATCGTTTTTAATTACTGAACATAAAAATACAATTATATATGAAACAAAAGCAGTGAATGGGTGTGAGACTTTTTCAAAAGTGAATTTACAAACATATGAAAAGAGTTTTTATATAAAAATTAAAAACATACACATTAACTTATGTACAGTGACTAGCATCGGAGCAGAAAATACTATCATATTTAAGGAATTGTTAAGGTTTTGTCTTTAGTTAGTAATGGTAATAGTAATGTATAAATGGATGATATCATCCGTGCAGAGACAAATTGGATAATGGGTAATGTAATAGTAAAAAAGTAATAGTAAAAGGAATAGTAAAAGTCAAAATGTGTGAAAATATCATGCTCTAATGATAGTATAACGGAGGATATGTACATTCGGTGTATGCACATAAATATATAATGTATTTACACACCGTAAATATTAAGTGGAAATATATCATTTAAAAAGTGAACACAATACAATAGTTAACAATACATACATAGACTATAAAAATATAGAATAATACAGTATAAAGGAGTTTAACAGTAAAACCTCATTATATATGCAAATGGGTGATATGATATTTTTTTAAAAATAAAATAAACCAAAATTTTCGCGGTCTGTTATATTATAGTGTTTTCCATTATTGTATTAAATTACTAATGTCATATTTAAATTTTTTAAATAATTTAAATCGCATTTAATTTTTATTAAAAAATGGGGGTAATTAATTCATTTATTTACTATTTCCATAATAAACAGTGAATTTTTTAATTTAATATTTTAAAATTTTAACAAAATTCAAATGAAATTAATTATAATGAAAGCTGTAGGAGAACGATGCCAAAATATAAGAGACAAAAAAGAAGGATAAAGTGCCACCACCAACGCATGTACTATAATTTAGTATATGTACTAATAAATGATAAGAAACGAAAATGCGAAATAAAAAGATTTAATAATAATAATAATAATTAATCACTTAAATTCGATGATAGATAAAAGTCATCTGAAAACAATTACTAAAATTAATATCACTAAAATTATTATGATTAATTTAATATTTAGTGATACTATTATTTGCATAATAAAGTTTAGTAAATGTCAAATTCGAAAGTATTAAGTTTAATAATTGAAAAGATATGCTTAAATATCGGCACAGATTTTCAATACTCTAAAAGTGAATGACAATCGCGGGCGAAAAACTTAATGCTAATAAATGGTAAAATAAAATCATTATATCATTATATCCTATGGTTTCTGTGCATACGCATACATACATATATGTACATACATATATATGTATATATTATGCATGTGAATAGTGAAAGAAATTCACTATTCACAGTTTCGAAAAAGGAACATCGTCAACTTTAAGAACCTGAATGTAACTTTAAAGAGAGAATTATAAGATATTATTAGCGACTATACTAGTACTAGTACTAGTACCATCAAAAGAAAGAAATATATACTCCTAAAAAGTGCACACAACAAACATGGCTCACTGCAGAACTTCATCCCGTGGGCGCAGAGACTCGCACGGGTCACCTTTGGCACCACTTAAGCACCACGCCTACAGACATAGTACTTATTTTAGTATTAATGCATATATTATATATAATATACTTTTATGCTCTTTTATTTTCACATTTAATTAATAATGTATTTTATAATAAACGCATTCATTTTCTTTCGTATGATGTTCGATCATCGCGCGTTTTAATGCACGGCATTTAAAACCCGTGCATTGAGAGTCTCAATTTGAGACGCGCATTTCGGCGCATCATATATTTAAAGAATATTTTTAAAACCCTATGAATGTACGGAATTAACGAACACGATTATGACAGTTAAAGGAATAGGGTTTACAATATTTAATCACATACATTACGTTCAAATTACATATAAAAAAGACCCAAATTATAGCTATGGAATGATAAAGGCATTTCACTGCATAACACACGAACACGCGTTTCATTATTTATTAATAAAAATTATTTAAAATGAAAATTTAAGAAAAAAAATGAAAAATATTAATATTATGAATGTAAATATTAAAATTAAATAAATATTTTAATGATTTATAATTTAAATGATGGGATTTAAGACATATACAAATGTGATATAATGAATGAGTATATGGTGATTAGGATTTGGGTCATTTTCATATACATTTACGTTATATTTATTTATGACAATTTATTACATATGATTTTTCACATTATTTTAGAATTAAATATGATAATTAAACAGTGATTAAATGAAAGAGAAAATGATAATTTTAAAGTGAAATTTAAGAGAAAATCATTATTAAAGAATAATGTTAAACATACCATCGTCTAAAAGTCGTTCGATGTGAAGAAAGACATTGGGAAATGCTGATAATTGTTTTCGATCCTTAAGAAGTTGTGCCAAATAATCGGCCGATGATTGCATATTGATATTGTTATTTGTGACCGCATTCATCGTGATGTTCGTTACGGTGGTGTTTGACGCGGACGATGAATTCGAATTTTCGCCCATTGTCGTTTCAGCCTTTTCAATGATGAATTGCAATGGATGATGAAACGGGAATCTCTGAGATTCTTAAACACACGATGATGCACTTTACTCAGTATACAATGGTATGGTATGCGTGAGTCTCTCTCTATGTTTTGTCCCAAACTAAAGGCCTGAATCTAATTATACACTGTGCGTGCTCTGCGTATATGCACTGTATATATGCACTGTGCAGTAACTGCAGTGATTTCAGTGCATCAGGTTTAGGCTCAGCACTGAATGGGGGACAAAAGGGGGCGATGTATGTATGTGAATATATGTGATGTCACAGTTTCTTACGCATATATACTGAATGTATCTTAACTTTTCATGTGTGTGTGTGTGTTTTATGAGCGTTCTGTGCGAAGATATGCTTTATATGGAATCAGTATGTGTGTGGACTCTGTTTTTTGGAACTTTTTTGGAACATTATAATGAAAGTTCATCATTCATTATGTATTAGTATTATGTATGCACTTTTTTACGATTTTCTTATTTTTCAAACATTTTATGATAGAATTTGATTACATTATCATCATTTAAAGAGGTGTATTTAGAGGTGTATTTAAAGGTGTATTTAGAGGTGGAAAATAATTATGACACAAACGCGATGATGATATTTAATTCCTTATTTCATACATATATGTACATATGTGAACTTTTTATTTGTTACAAAACTATAAACTTTTTCAGTACGAAAAGTTTTATATCATTTTTATTATTTATTAATAATATTTTATTATTATAATTCCATGATAAATATTAATACATTAACATTTTTTAAAAATAAATTATTCATTTTAATTAATAAAAAATTAGAATTAATTTTAAATTTCGTTCTTAATAATGGACCCATTTTTTGTCTCTGTATTCTTTTGATCTGTGACCCGATCTCTTTTGAAATTTCTTTTTATGACCAATGGCTATATATAGAAATATAAATTTCATATTATAGGATATTCATTCATTTATATATTTATTGTTTTTCATAGAATCAGTGAGAGTATACGATAGTATTATATGATAATTGATAATATTATAATATAATCATTTACCATTGTACTATATATGTGGAGGTAAATAAACCTTAAATAAAATTACATTTAGTAACAGATGTTGTTTGTTACATGCATGTTTAAAAGGGTATCCTTATTTTTTAGTGTGTAATTTTTATAAAAACAAAATCATTCCCTCACTGATGCTAGTATCTTAAGTTATATAATAGTATATAATAGTAATTAAAGCATACGTAAATCGACGAATGGCGGTGAATCTAAACCAAAGGATTTGGCGACTGTCGTTAGATCCAATGTATTCACATCGTATATGTGCTTTAATGAGTGTGAATCATATGCGCGTACATACGCTTTATATGCCTCTTTCGATGACACATTTAGAAAATAGTTCTTTGATATTAGTTTCTCTAACTATAAGAGAGAGAAACTTTCCATGAGAATAGAATATGAACAATGAATCACTCTATATTATCGTGCTAAATATATACATATATACAGATAAAAAAGTATTTTGAAAGTATAGCCAAAGGGATTAACGAACACAGTGCGGAGATGAAAAAAGAAGCGGAATATGCGGATGCTCTTTTTGTTGATTTATGAGACACATACCATTGGTGCGTGTCTTTAGCTGTATTCACCTCTCACATGATCATTGCACACTCTTCACTCTGATTTTTTAAAAGATTCATTCACATACATCTATGTCTATGTCATGTCATTCTTAAAAATTTAGTTTTTAATGTTTATGTGCACAGACAATTTTTTAATATTAAAATGTTAAAATATTTTAAAATTAAAATAACAATGATAACATTTCATAACATTACTTAATTTTATAATTACAAATGTTAAAAACTCAATTTAATATAAATTAAAATGCAAATTTTAAACTTTTATTTGCATTTTATTATTTAGAAAATTAAAAGCGTAAAAAGTAAAATATGAAAAAAATAAAATAAATGAAAAATAAATGTGAATATTTATAAATATATTTATATATATGTATATAAAATGATATAAATGTATTTTAGTGTGTGTGTGAAGTGATAAAATATTGAGAAAAATATGAAAGCGTCAAAAGATCCAATATATAGTATTTTAGTATATGCATAGTTTATGAGTTTTGAAGTTTGTTTTAAAACTTAAATATTTGTTTAAAATATAAAAAAAGAAATAAATTTTTAAAAATATTTAAAAATTAACTAAAACCATAATGAAGAAAAAGATACATTAATATTATATTACACGCGGAAAACGGAAAAAGTTTAAGTAAAGAAAATTATAACATTGTCTTAAGTGAGGGCGGATATTTACAAAGATATGGCTTTAACTAAAAGAGTAACATATTACTGCATATATTTCACAAATGTCAGGTTTAGTGTCTAAAGCCTATTAGTGTTAGTACATTCTAAAAATAAAAACATTATTACGATTATCATTATTTTATGAAAGATAAAAAAAAAGAAAAACTCAAACGAAAGATAACGTTCGAACGCACTATACATATACTACAATAATATTAATATAATATTATGTATATATAAAAATTAACATGAATGTTTCTCAACAATGTAATGGTTCAAATGCTTAAGATGTTAACGATCAAATTTTATATTTAATGACGTAAGATTATAGAAGAAATACTCGTGCCAAAATTAGGAAAAAAATAGTCAAATAAACTGCTCAAACACTGTAAAGATAAAGACAGGAAAAAAGAGACGCGAAGAATCAGTGACTATTTCTGCGCCAATATGTAACCATATACTCTTAGTAATGGATAATATACTAAAACACGCGTTTCTTAAATTCATAGTATTGAAAAAAGAGCATATGTGAAAATGTAATTTTTTTCCGCAAAAGAATTCTCATTTTTTTGGCATTTGACATAAATAGTTTTTACTAAATTATATTATACTAAATTAAGCGTAATTAATTTCATATAATTATAGGGTATGCACAGAAAACGTAGGAAATTATGAAAAAAATAATGAATAAAAAACAAAATTAAAACAAAAAATAAATACATTATGTAATTATTATTACCTGAGGTTGAATATTCGCTATTTTATTCCATGAAAATTCAAATTCAGCTAAAGGTACTTTTGCATTTTTTAAATATTTTAAAAATCCGATTTCCTCCGGTCTTAGAATGAGGAGAGCATGGCCCTGTCCCCCGTCACCACGCGCCGTTCGACCGACACGATGTATGTATTCCTATGCATTTTCAGAAAAAATACGAATTATAACATGATATTGTGCCATAAGATTCATGCCAATTTATGTTTAAAAAAATATTTCTGTATTTATATTTATTTTTATTATGTAATTAACTCAATTCATAAAAATAATTATTTTTAAATTTAAGTTAAATAATATGTCGCATTTGAATTAATTAAATATGTATTAATGATGCAATGAGTTTATTAGCGATACTAGAATTAGATGGAAAAAGTTCGTTTCTTTTAATATTAAGAAAAATATAAAAAATCACTGATGTCATCTTAAAATTTAAGCACTTCAATAGTAAACACATTAATATATAAAATCGGTAACAGATGCACGGAAAAATATATTTTAGGATTTAGTATTGTGATAGTCTCTGCCAAAAGTTATTATTAAAATTTTCACATAAAAATATAAATCTAAAGACGATGTATTCATGAATGATGTGATTTAACTTTTTACAAAGAAAAAGACAAAGAAAATAGTGATAAATACCTTAGGATCATCGGGAGGATCATACTGAACGATCCAATCGACGAGAGGTATGTCGAGACCCCGCGCGGCCACGTCCGTACATAACAATATGCCCGATTCAGCATTACAAAACTGAAAGAACGTCGTCGTACGTTTTGTCTGTTTCTGTTTACCCTAAAATTTAAATGAAAATTTTTTCATTTAAATGAATATGAAAATGGAAATTAAAATGTATAAATGTAAAGTGAATTTATTTTTAGATGAGAATAGCGTAAAAATAGTTAACACGTACATGTATGCACATTACAGGCAAATCAATGTAATTAAGAAGTTCGTGATGAAACTTTACGGACATGCATGAACTGAAAAATACCATCACTTTCTTTTTACGATTCTTTTTCAGAAATGTAAAAAGCAACAGAAATCTCTTATCCGATGGACTTATTACATAACCCTGTTCTAAGCCTTTCACTGTCGCTTCGTCTCTATTATCGTCTATGCCAATATAAAGAGGTTCCTTTTTAACGGCGGCATTTATCAGATCATCCGTCTTTTTCGTTAATGTCGCACTAAAAAGCATTGTCTGTCGTCTCTGAGGCAATATCCTTATGATTTGTTTCATTTCCTCCTCAAAGCCTATGTCCAAAATACGATCGGCCTCATCTATGATTAAACACTGCAAATTCTTAAACAAAAACTGTTTTGTATTTTGCAAATGATCCAATAATCGTCCGGGGGTCGCAACCAATATATTAACACCCTTTGCCAATTTCAATGCTTCTGAATGCCGATTCGCACCTCCCATTATAAGACCGTATGTATGTTTATGATATTTCATCATTTCTTTTAAAACTCCAAATGTCTGAAGAGATAACTCTCGTGTCGGACTAATGATTATGATGCCCGTACCATTACGGGGCATAAATCGCAATTTCGTCATTAATTCAATCGCAGGAATTAAAAACGCTAATGTTTTACCACTGCCGGTTTTTGCCGCTCCCACCAAATCACTGTCAAATTACGTAATCATTATGTTTATTAAAAATAAGCATTTAAACATTTAAATACAAATGCCTAAAACAGTGAAAACACTCACATTCCTTTGAGTAAATGGGGTAATGATTTCATTTGAATTTCGGTCATATGTGTAAATCCCATGTCTTCAATCGCTTTCATCGTCGATTCTGATACCATGTCTCTGATTTCATCGAATGACGTCCGCGATAATATCCTTTCAGATGATGATATCACATTATCTTTTGAATCATTCGTTTTTAATTCATTTTTATCATTATCTTCAAATTCATTCGCATCATCATTTTCATTATCATCATTTTCATCGCTTTTTTCAGATTTATTCCGTTCTTTAAAATGAAAAAATATTTAAAAATTTTTGAAAATAAAAAACTGAATTAATATTTACTTTTAATATCATGAGTTTCACCGTCATTCATTTTCCTTTTTTTTATGTTAATTTTATCATCACATTCATTGTTTTGTTCATTTTCAAAATCATCATTAACGGTATTATTATCGATGTTTTTCTTTTCATTTCTCTTTTTCTGTTTATGTTTAATTCGTTTATTCAATTGTCTCATAATAGCCTCTGTGTTCACTTTCGGCATTTTTCAAATTTAAATAAACTTTAAAATGTATTAATTATTTTATAATTTTAATACAAAATTTTAATTAAAATTAAATTTTAAAACATTTTAAACGCACATGAGTTAAAAGCACATGTCTAATTACGCCATTAAATTCGTACATTAATAACGTTATTAAAAATCAATACTTTAATCCCCTTTTAAATCGTACATATTATTTTGTTATGCATTTTTTATATATTTTACATTTATGCCTTATATTGTATTACGTTATTTATGGAATCAGATTTTAACATCGATTGCGTGGCACTGTCAATTATATTGCCATAAATTGACTCAAAACATTTAACATATTTTTAAATTAATGCTAAAATGTGAGTGATTAATTTAATTATTAATAAATTAAAACATAAATTAATAAAAAGCATTAATTTGAATTTAGGGCCACGGCTGCGGCTGCAAAAGTGACTTTTAAAATCACTCTAACATCAGATCCAAAATTACCATATAAAGTGTAATTCATTAATTCATTAATATTTTTAAATTTAAATTTTTATATTAAAATAATTGTCCATAATATTCGTGTAATAATTTTGAATTTTATTCAATTATTAGTTTAACGGTTCCTGAAAATGCTCCGTTTTTAGCCGTATTAAAGTACGCCGCTGAAGAGGTATGTCACTTAAACACTCTTTTATCATTCATTTTTTTAAATTTATCTGAACCTTACCATTGACCCCATTTTACGTGAAACAATGTTATAATGCATTAAATATAAATTAAATTTTAGTATCATTTAGTGTTTAAATAAATTAAAGAAAAAATTAGCGTTCGGATTTACTTAACTGACATGATGATTACTTTTTCTAATTTCCTAATTATAACTTTTGTTTGTACGTTCGACATAATCCATTGGTTAGGTTCTGATACATATCCCTTAAGTAAATTGATGCAAAATATATATTGAATTTGATATGAAATGCCACTTTATGAATGGCAATTATTATGAAATGATATTATTAAATGTTTTAATGATACATTTGTATGTTCAGTTTAAGCAAACACCAGCGACGAGTGCCATCATCACTGATGATGGTATCGGCATAAATCCATCGCAAACGGCGGGGGATGTATTTCTAAAGCATGGATCTGAATTGAGATTAATTCCCAGGGATAGGGTCGGATTTACATGTTGATTAAAGTATTATATAATGTCAATATAATTAATTAAAATGATCACACTTTTATTTAAAATAATTTTTAAAAATATCGATACATTTGTTTTTTAAAATATAAATTATTTTAAATGAAATATAAAACGATTATAAATAAAATATATATAAATATGTATATGTAAAGTTAATTTTAAAATACCATAATTTTATCATAATGATAAAAAATTAAAAAATTGCATATTTCAAAAATAATATATTATATAAATTTAAAAATGATTAATATATTAAAATGACATACTTTTATCGATTAATAAAATATGTTAATTTTCATCCTAAAATGAAATAATACTTTTATAGTAAATTATTTTTAAAAATTTTTAAAAATAAAAAATATTGAAAATACCCATTCATGAGGATCGACGCCCTCAAAATTTTCCTGCGGAAGAATATCATCATTGAAATGGACCTTTTCTGACATTTGTTGCGCGAGCTTTAGATGCAATGAAAAATGCATAAATTAATGGTTAAAATTTAAGTTAATTTTAATACTAAACTCTCACCATTTCTTGTTTTTCACGTCCCGCATTTAGTATCGCTAAAGAACTCTCTGCATACACATCACCTTCGAATTGAATTATCACATCACCGGTGCTTTCTTTTTTCATCGGTGTGATCGGAGGGGCCTCTGAAAGAAGACTCATGTCATCGGGTTTTAGATTAATGTATTCGGGTTCTTTGTCATTCCCTAAAAACCATTCTGATGATGTCAAAGAGGGTTTCCATAATACTTTAGTCATTGGAAAGAGATCGTCCTGAAAATATTCCATCTAAAAATAAAAGGAAATATTTTTAAAATTAAAAGCAATTTTTAGATGTTTATATAATTACTCTCAATCGTGGCACTGTAAAAGAAATTGGTTCAATAGACGATGATGTGAGACGATACCCGCGTGCAAATTCCACATTTCTCACGTCACACGTGTTTTTATTGAGAAATGCAACGAACTGATGGGGTGATGATGTATTATAATGTGAAAGATGATGAATATACGGTGCACCGTCATTCAGTGATGATATTTCAAACGTATAAATAACAGAATCGCCTTTTCCCGTTAAAAATAGCGTTGAACTGTCATCATCATAATATGCTATTAATATGGCGGGAGACACATCTAAGCCTTCAGATGCTATCACTTTTGAAAGATCTGAGGCGTCAAAAACAAGTATTTGACGTTCGGAGACCCTAAAAATAATTCAATATAAATATTTATTATTTAATATATTAATGCAAATACCTGCTGAATCCCGACACTATCATTATGCTACCATTGTGAGCCCAACAGACACGTCCTCCCCTAACACCATCGCATCCATTGCCTTCACTTATCAATTGTCCATTTCTACCGTTAAATATGCGAATCCTTTTGTCTTTGCATATTGTTGCTATTGAATTACCATTGGGATTCCACGAAATTCCAAAGAGAGGCTGAGTATGAGCATTAATATGTACTTTTGGTTCACATTCCTTTAAATCCCAAATAATAAGAGTCAAATCCATTGAAAATGATGCCATCACATCAGATGACAATGGATGGAATTTAATTATTGTAATTTGAGCATTATGTGCTTTAAAATTCTTTTCAAATTTATCACAATTATCCTTTAATCCGTCATTTGGTATAACCCATAATTGAATAAATCCATTATCACATCCGACAGCGATTCGCGTTTCATCGAAAGGATCAAAAGAAAAATCTCCAATACTTTGAGAGCATACTAAATGTGGGATTATTCCTCCCGAAAGCCTTTTACCATTCGATACACTGATAATGGCCAACTGATTGCACATCGGCCCGATTGGGAATGCCGCAAATTTCGAATTCACTTTAAATCCATCACATTCTCCGGGAATCGTTTTACATATATTATTTATATTCGTTATTTGTGACTCACGTCCTGATATGTTCCCTTTCAAATGCCGAAATTTCGTTGTTCGTACTGACATTAAAGTTAATTTTATTATATTTCATTTTAAAAAATATTTTAATTTTCTTAATTTAAATATAAATTTTAAGACGTTTAATTATTTTCTGTAATTATTAATTTTTAACTCTTTTAATATATAAATTGCGTTTTATAATTACCCGTGAATCCTCTTCTTTGTGAAGGATTTGATTTTTGAATATTTTTAACCGTTTTAATGTCATTATTATCATTTTCATGTGCACTGTTTCTTCGTGGTGATGGTTTTGGATGTTCCAATATATTCGGTTTTTCGACAATGGTCTTAAGTGATGCATTTATATCTATACCGTCCTTTTCACATATGTTAAGAAACTGATCCATTTCTTTGTCTGAAGTGACTTTTTTGATTTCAGATCCCATTTTAATGTTAAATCGTAAGAGATTTTCAGGTTTATTAACGTGTGGATTCAAAGACATCGTTTCGATAATTCCATTGCGACACTCTCTCCAATCATTTAAAGTGACATTACAATCGACGGATTTTGTTTCAGGAAATAAATCGCTGTGAAAGTCTCTGTACGATTTCCGGGGCACACTGTAAGCCAAAGGTACAATAGCGTCAGATCCGTATACGTATATACGATTTACTTCCGTTTCCATAACTTTCAGCGCACGTTTATTAGTTAATGCCGCACCTTTAATTTGAAAATCCATCATTTGCTTATTATTACCATTAATGTCAAAATTCGAATGCTCATTTATTACGTCATTCATATCCCAATGATTGACCGTTGAATTGTTTTTTCCGATTAAAAACAACATATTTGTGTCATGATCGTACAGTGGTATCCAAACACCTTTCGATGGTTCATATTCGCAAAATGTATTCACGGGTCTTTCATTCGATCGTATATCCCAAAGAAACAATTCTTTAGCTCTTTTTTTGTTAAAACCGCACGATATAATGTATGGCATCGTTCCTAACCATTGAACGCGTGAATCACTATCATTTTCATGACCATTAAATGATAATCCAAAAGCCTTCGATTTCTCTATTCGCGGATCCCATACATTAACATGAGAGTCTTCTGTTGAAAGTGCTAAAAGATCACCGTCATATTTCCAATCAATACATTGTATGGAACAACATTCAGGAGATTCATATATTAATTCAGATTTTGTCACATCCCACAATTGAATACGATTAACTAATGCTGTCGTTAGTATAGAGTCCACTAAAGGGTGAAACTGAAGTAATTCAATGCTTTCATTAAACGATAATTTAAATATGGGATCATTCGGACATTTTAAATCGGGAAAAACGTCTGAAAATTGCCATATTTTTATATGACCATCCTTAGAACATGACGCTAATACTCCATCATCAAATGGCGAAAAATCAAAATCCGAAATATCGGCTTTAATTACAATTATTATCATATTAAAAAATATACATTTTAAAATATAAATCATATATTTATATGTTAAAAAATAAATTATTTGTAAATTCAAAAATCATTTACCGCCATGAGCCTTCAGAACAATCGTTTTTCCAGCATTTGAATTGATTTGTTTTATGCCGATATTTCCGCCTTTAAATGAATGTAATTTATAATTAAAATATGAATTTAATTTATATGATAATATATTATACCGTCACAATAATAAGCAATTAATGCGGCACTCGTTTTTAGTATATTCGAATGACCATTAACACCTTTCGTCGCTATGTTCTCAGTTATCCATTCCTATGTTTAAATTCATATTAATAATTAATTTTATTAATATTTTAATATATTTATTAATAAAATTAATAAAAATCAAAATAAATATCCGATTCTTTAATTTAAAATATTAATTAAAACAAAAGTTAAATTAAACTCTGACCTCTTTATTTTTGGGAATATGTGTTATTACATTTTTGAATTTTGACACTTTAAATTTGTACATAATTTACTTTAAAAATATGTGAATTTAAACTTTAAATTAATATTAAAAAATTACAAAAAAAAGTTTTGGGCCAAAATTTTGTATGATCAATGGATGTGAATATGTTTTTATGATTTTAATGAAACGACAAAATTATGAGTAAAAATGACTAATATTTTGGGGTGTGAATGTTTTGATTTTTATAAAAGAGTTTCACATAAATTATTACATTTAATTTATTCCCAAAAATAATATTCTCATATATCCACATATGTAAACATCATAATTTTTTATATTCATTTTAACGTAATTTATGTTTATGAAATGAATGAGTGATATTCATGTATCAATTGTCATTTACCGTTATTTTTTATCAAAAATTTAATATTTTTTATCATTAATATTTTTAATTTTTATAAATCAATAAAATGATAAAAAAGAATTTTATAGATTTATGCATTCATTTTAAACATATAATTATGTTTAAAATTCAAAAACATTTAAAACATAACATTATTAGGTTTTGTCACATGACTCATGTGACATTAAAAAGTTTTATCGTAAACTTTTAGTTTATTTAATTTAAAACTTTTCCGTCACATGTTAGTTTATTGTGTATTTTAATAATTATGTCTTTAAATGAGAAGAGAATGAAAAGATAATGAAAGGATCAGTTTGATTAATACTGTCGAAACAGATGTTCCCCTAAAGTCAAATTAAATGTTTGGGTCATTCGCTTCAAAGGTCATCGCCGTCACACCTAAAGATGTGTCCGTAAATCGGTTAATTTTTTAAATTTCAGAATTAATGATCGTGCATGTGATGGTCATTAGCTTTTGAGGGGATGACCCTAAAAGTTATATTTTTATAATTATTACATAATTAAAGAGAGATTTATATCATAGTGAAGCCGCACATCAAATAACATAAGAAATACTTATATTTAATACATACACTGTGTACACCTATTTTATGCTGTTTTACCATGCCGTAACTTTAAATTATTTTTTTCGGTATTAAATGGCCA
>JAQIXB010000238.1:0-21421 GCA_034697405.1 Mesoplophora pulchra | reverse complement strand
AATATCATAAAATATCATAAAATATCTAAATATATAAAACAAAAAATACGAATGTATTAAGAAATATTTATTTCGAAATGACTAATTAATTATAAAATTATTTTTATATTTAATTATTAATAAATTAATTAATCACATAAATTAATGTAAAATTTTTATTTAAATATATTATGAAATATTTAATATTAAACATACCATTATTTTACATATTATTATTAATATACAGAGATATGCTTTTCGGGGATGCTCCGAAAAACAGAATTCGGAAAAATTCTATTTTAACGTTTCATGTCTTTAGGATTAAAAATAACGAATTTTTAGACTCTCGAATTTACCCGAAAATAAAAAAAACAAAAAATTTTGAAAAATGTTTAGAAAATATTTTTATATATATATAACAAAAAACATATTTTTAAATATAATTTTAGAATAAAAATAAAATGCGGATATGACTCTAATACCATAGACTCAAACTATAGTTGAATACGCACATACCATATAATGCTATTGAAAGAGAATAATTTGATGTAAACTTTTAAATATTAATTTAAGTAATTAAATTTCTAGTAACTAGTGCTGTACTAGAAATAGCAATAATATTGCATTATTCAAACGATGGAAAATTTTCAGAGCATTTTTAGTTAAATAATGTAAAGATTTTTTAGTACATAATTATATTACTGATATTTACAATAAAAATTTGTGATTATTTTTAATTAATTTTTTTATATTATCGTATAATATTCTTAATATTTAAATATTTTAAATTAAAATATACATGTATTATATGTTTAATACATTACTTTATGATAAAATATATACAGATATTCTAAGTACAGTAATACTACTGTAGTATGAGACTAGTATTAGACTGTGGTATCGGATAAAACGAAAGAAAACTTTAAATTACATATAAAACAATAATGAAATGTATGGTTATATTTCAGGGTCCATTTATAGCGATATTTTCCAACACAAATGAGGGTGACGCATCACCAAATACTAAAGGACCGCGATGTATCGATAGCGGTGAACCGTGTGATTACTATAGCAGTACATGTCACGGAAAAGTATATATATCTTTATTTTTATATAATTATTTATTTATTATTTAATATAAAAATCAAATATTTTCATTTTTATTATTTAATAATTAATTAAAGAATGAGTTATGTGTTGCGTTTGGACCGGGAAAAGACATGTTCGAAAGTACTGAGATCATAGCAAAAATGCAGTATAAAAAAGCGAAAGAATTGTTTGATACCGCCACAGAAAAGTTAAGCGGACACATACAGTATATCCATCAGCATATTGATATGTCCAATTATAAAGTATCAGTACATAATGATACATTTAATGGCACGGTTAAGACGTGTAAAGCGGCGTTAGGTTTTTCGTTTGCTGCGGGCACCATTGATGGTGAAGGGGCACCATGGTTCCATCAGGGAACACATGATGGTCAACAGTCACCATTATGGAATATCATCAAAGATTTCATACATAAACCATCTGAAGAATCGGTTAATTGTCACATTCCAAAAGCTATACTTTTGGACATCGGAGAAATGCATTATCCTTACGATTGGGGTCCGCATATAATTCCGACGCAAATATTTAAAATCGGGAAATTGGTAATTGCGGCACTTCCGGGAGAGTTCACCACTATGGCCGGACGTAGAATTAGAGACGCGATTACTAAAGTGTTCACTTATAACGGAATAAAAGTGAATGTGGCATTAGCGGGTCTTTCAAATGTGTATTCAAATTACATTACGACACGTGAAGAGTATGAAATTCAACGGTATGAGGGTGCATCGACATTATTTGGACCTCACACTTTAGAGGCATATATTCAGCAATACACTTATTTGGCCAATAATATGATTAAAGGTCAAAAGGTCAGCTTTGGACCATTAATTCCCAATTTATTGGATAAACAAATCACTTTAAAACCCGGGGTCATTATGGACACAGCCGAATATCCGCATAAATTTGGGGACGTCATAGTCGATGTAAACTCTGTTTATAATGCCGGAGATTCGGTTAATGTGACCTTTGTTAGTGCACATCCACGCAATAATCTAAGACTCGAAAGTACATATTTGACCATTGAATACTACAATACGACTCATAAACAATGGGATGTATGTGTATATACAAATATTTAATAGTTTAGATACAGTATGTTTTTTATATTATGACTCAAATATTGGTATGTATATAAATGTGTATATACGAATATGACTCATGATGTGTCATGATTACAAAATTATACAAAATTTAAGTCCTCAGATAATAAACATACTGTGCATTTATAATACAGTATGTACACAGTTATTTAACAATAGATGTGAGGTGCCTTTGCGCATATGAATAATTTAAGCATTATAAATATAAATATATGCATAGAATCGTAGAGGTTTTACACATTTATTGTTAAATAACTGTGTACATACTGTATATTGTGTGACCATATTAACTTTATAACTCTTTTAGATTACAGTAACATTATTATTTGACATATGGTCTTATATCAAGAGATATGCACATTTAAGTTAATATTACATTCAAAAGCAAAATAAATTAATGAGAATTTATATCTCGAGCTATAAGACTACGTACTTTTATAGTTAGATTAATGAGTTAATTAAAAGGCTATGTTTTTCTGCATTTAAAATTAGAGATAAAATAATGGTCATACGATAATAATGCATATTTAATATAATTATTATATAATTATTAATAAACGAATGTATACTAAAAATGCTGACTATTGATAGGTGCTGATGACAGACGCAGATTGGGAAACGATGTATGTTCAATTAATATGCTTTTCTTTATTACCCTTTTACTTCTCATTAATACACATATGACATTATAATACTAATGCTAAATTATTGCATTAATGAGCGGTAAACGGGTAAATGATTTATTAAATTAATATTTATTAAAAGTGCTTTTAACGATAATAATGTTTATATTATGATAAAAATGTTCATTAAAAAAATATTAAAATGCAATCATTTTTATCGATTATTTACATATTTAATGAATTAATTATTTTATTATTAAAATAATTTACCAAAATATGCATGTTCGTATGTGGTCGTTTTTAACACGTGATTTGATTAAAAAGAACGTCATAGTAATTAAAAATTTTAAAAATTATATTAATATAATTAAATATAATATATATAATAATTAAATATTAAATTTCATATAAAATATAACAATATTTATAGTGTAATTTTATAAAAATATTGTTTAATTTTTCTTTAGTAACAATACCAATAATAAATTAAGCTATGAATGGAATTAATAATAATAAAATTAAATTAAAAAATATAAATTAATATAATGAATAAAAAAGTGAAAATATACGAATAAAATCTTTGCATTTTTAACAGATTTACGATTCCATTAACACATTTAAATTAAAAAATACAGTTAAACCTCATGATAATGTAAAATATAAACGATACCGCTTTAAAGAGGTTTATTTTCAGTATAAACTTATCATTTTGCACTTATATCATGAGTTAACAAATATACTAAAACCTCATGATATTGTGACCTTTAAACAAATTAAAGCGTATAAATAACTTACCTTTAATCATAATGTAAATCGCGCTTTTATGTGAGTTAAACATTAGACGCATATTAATAAATAAAACGCGCGATTATATCTCGAGATATGTTTAATGAACACTATAAATTGCATTTATGCATAATATACAACACGATGCTAAATGCTAATATTACATTATAAAAAATGAATTTAATTTAAAAAATAAAAAAATATTTAATTAAATTTTGGAATAAAATATTCAAATTTTGTTGTTTAATTCGCCATTAGTATATAATAAAAATATGATATTTTTATTTTAAATATACTCAAATATATTAATAAATATGTACAGTAAAACCTCTATAAAACTATCATTGTTTAGGACATATTATAATTAATTTTTTAATATAATTTATGTAATTATTTAGAAGTTTCGCTGTACATTTTAATTTTTCCCCTTTAACCTTATATTTTAGAACCGGTCTTATAGCGTGAGGGTGATCAATTTTATAGAATTTATAAAAAGTGCTCATGCATAGTTCTATAGTGCAACGTTAGAATGGGGTCTTATACCTCAAAGTATGACTCACCACTTTAACCTCGCGCTATAAGACCGGGTTTAAAGTGTCAGGTAAAACGGTATATGCATATTAATTCATTAATAATAAATATAATTATAAATTATTAATTATAAATATATATATAAATAGATACGAATGGAAACGTATGAACGCATTGTTAGGGACTTCTGAATCTACAATTATTTGGAACATTCCAAAGGATGTAAAACCGGGAAAATATAGGATCAGACATTTCGGGAGTGAAAAGAGTATTTTGGGAGAAATCCGTCCATTCACGGG
This sequence comes from Mesoplophora pulchra, assembly GCA_034697405.1. Taxonomy (NCBI): domain Eukaryota; kingdom Metazoa; phylum Arthropoda; class Arachnida; order Sarcoptiformes; family Mesoplophoridae; genus Mesoplophora; species Mesoplophora pulchra. Next base: position 16,993 of record JAQIXB010000238.1, on the reverse strand, counting down.
AATCAGCAATGAGTTTATAGTGAGAGTTAATTCGCACAATAAATGGTATTAAATGCAATATATATACAATGGTGACAGGAATGAACTAGAAATATACTAAAGACATAATCACACAAATTATAAGGGGCACCCATCTCTGGTCAATATTCTGGTCATTTCCACTTTACACGCAATAAGCAACTAATATTTACTAATAACTCACTGTTTACTATTTACACAAAAATATTTTATTAATAATTCAGTACTATTTTTTAATCATTTATTATAATGAACAATATCTATGTAATAATTAATGTGATAAAATATTTTTATTATAAAATTATAAAATGTTTTAATAATAAATACAATAAATGAGTATAATATAATGAACATATAAATGAATGAATTTTAACCGAAAATAATGGATGATGCTTTTGCGATGGAATATTTATCGGCATCACATGTACTAAAGCTATTAGCGCATAGTTTACAATCACCGCCATTTTTAACTATGGAAAAACCCAATAAAGCACCATTATGGATAACATCGACACTCTTAGGTTTATACGGATCATCGGATAAAACGGGTGATGTTTTCGGAGGTGGACTCAGTTCGGGATGAACTGCATATGTCGCACATGTCGATTCACACGCGACACGCGCATAACACGCGGTCAAATTTGCGATGTCCAAAAACTCCATTGAATGATGTAAAAACTCCAAATTATGGGGTAAATCAGAGCCATGACCATGTGTGGCATTCGATTCGATGTTAAATAGATTCTTAGATACTAATTCCTCATAAAGACTTTCGGTTTTAACCGTATAATCGTATTGAATTGCATCACATTGGACATATCGTACCGTGCATTTTGAACATTCACTTAAACCCTTTTTCCCTAATTCAGTACCGTATTTCCCCGATTCAATGAAATAGCGAATATAATCGGGTGTGTCTTTACTAATTTGTCCCTCGACATGGTCTTTGTCGGCATTTCCATTTGCGGTGTTATTACATTCCTGTTCACAATGTAAACGTGCCATACAATCGGACATATTTGCCTGATGCATCGCTAGTAAATTGTCTGTGAATAGTATTGCTGATTGTGCCTGTCTCTTGACAATAGCTGATCCTTCACCATGATAATTATCTTCAGCATTATCATCACCGACCGATTCTTTTAAAAGCATATCCGAATCGTAAATGTGTCTTTTAATACGCGGATCTTCGAACACTTCGAATGATTCCGATGATTCTCCCGATTCTTTAGATTCTTCCGTAACATTGACAATGGTATTGGCGATGGTGTTATTATCGGCATTCGGATAATTCGTCACTTCTGTCAGCGGTGAGCATAACGATAATTGAAATATTAATAAATTTATAAATATAAATAATATCATTTTAATATTTTTAATTAAATATATAATTAATTAAAAGATATAAATAAATGTATAAATAAAATCCGATATTTTAAAATTTATTTTATGTTTATTAATATGGTGAAAGAATGACTTTTAAGTTAAATTCGTGTCATTTATATACTCTGAGAGATTCTATTATTAGAAAAGTCCAGCAATAGTCTGATGGATTTTTCCATTTGAGGTGACCGGGTCATGGAAAAGTCCACCATTGTCATTAACTAGTAATTAGTCATACTGTCTATTGCTTGTGCCACTAGCAACAGTACACTTGTACTTAATGCATTTATGCTATAAATTTTATATATTTGTTTTTAGAAAAATTCTTTACCAATAGTTTTTCTGATTATACTATACAATAATAGTATACTATGATTAGTATATGTGTATTTATATTTAAACGTATTTATATGTATATTGATAAATGTAATTAAATTTATAAATACTTAACTTTAGGCTTAACTTAGGTTCAACATATGTATGATAAAAAAGACTACTTTTATATGATAAGAAAATGAGAGTTTCGCCCAAAACTATTCCTATTTTTAGTCAATATGCTAATAAATTAATATATTTATTATAAATTTAATTAATGAAAGTTTTTTCCAAAAAAATAATTTATTATTTCTAAAATTTTATTTTTGAGGACACAAAAATAGTTCATTATTCATTAGTAATTAATAAATGGTGAATATTTATTAATACATTATATATAATTTATACATTAATATATTAAATATGAAAATTGATACTATTTTATGACCCAAAATTTTATTTTTATTTTTATTATGATTAAAGTTTCATTAATTTCCATGTGAACAATAAAAAGAGAAAATATTTATACATTAAAATATATGAGTCATATACTAGCACTATAGTCTTTAGTATAATACATATACTGAATATAGTAACGGTAATAGTGCATTACTCATCTTCATCATCAATATCAAATCTGATAATTAATTACAAAAATATAAATTAATATCTATACATTATTGACGTAATATGTACTAATGTTAAATAGCAAAAGTCACTTTTATCATCATCATCATCATTAATAAATCATTTAATATATACACATATGTAACAAAAAAATTGTATTTAAAAATAATTAATTAAAAATTAAAAATATATGTATATTTATATATTTTATAAAATTATTAATATAAAAATTTATTAAATTATATATAAATGTATAAAAATAAATAAAATGAAAGCATTTTATAAACTAAAATGGTCATATATTCGTAACAATTTACAGAGTGTCGTCTTTTTGTTGTTAATAATAATAATAAATGTAATACTATTTACTATACGTTTAGTGGAATATTCTGATTTCGGTATATTTACAATGATCGCACGTGCCAATGGTCAATGCTTAAATTTCACGTGCGCTTTGATCATCATATGCGTGTTGAGGCGTTCGATTACGTATCTTCGATCGATGGGAATGTCCGAATATCTTCCATTGGATCATCACATATACTTTCATAAACTATTGGGATGGAGTATATGCGTGCTTAGCGTGTTTCATACATTGGCACATGTGCTCAATTTCCAAATTATATCCAAAATCACCACTATCCCATGGACACATTTATTATTCATGACATATCTGGGCATAGGTTGGATCGGGGGTGCCGCATGTATCTCGGGATGGATTTTAATCCTCATATTAATAGCGATAATAATTCCGGCACAGCCTTTCATGAGAAAATCAGGAAAATTCGAAGTAACTATTAATATTACTATTTTAGTATTATTAGTAACCATAGTATGTATTATGAGCATGTTTTATTATGTTTATACATATAAATTTGCATATTAAATATTAAATATGTATATATCGTGATAACTTTTTTTGTATATAATTATTAATAAAATAAAAAGTGATATGCGGTCAAAAGCCTGCTATTCACTTCTCAGCCCACCCAAGTATATGTTATTAATAATAACTTATTATATACTATTCTTTAGTAGTTTTTAGTTATCATTGTACTTAAGGTTTTAAGACATCTTTAAAGTCTAATTAATTTAAAATATGTAAAAACCCATTCATTTATGAAATATTTTGGGAATTCCCAAAATATCTAAATCATTATCATGTTTCTAATGAATAATAATAGTATATTCTATTTATGTTTAAATTTTAAAAATTTTAATCTTTAATTTTTGTTATTATATACTTTTGATAAAAAAGAAACTTTTAAATTTAGAAAAATCATTATTTAGGCATTGGGACAAAAGCCCGTAAACCAAAAGCCCGAAAAACTAAAATCCCGAAATGATCAAAATTCGGAAGATTAAATGAAATTACCTGATAAAAGTGTATAATAATTAAAATTTTCAAAATTTTTTTATTATAATATGAGTTAAACATAATGAGGTAATTTTTTTAATTTTATCGTTTCGGGATTTTGTTCTTTTCGTGATTTTGGATTTTCCGGATTTTAGTTTTCCGGATTTTGTCCCAAAACCCCTTATTTATTATGAATTAATATTTTTTAATAATTTTTTATTATTAATTTTATAAAAATTAATTATACGAAAATCGTTAATTTTTTATGATATTTTTATACTTTTTTTAACATATTTATTTTGTTTATTAAAATATCGAAATAAAATTTACGTTAAATATTAATTATTTAATTTATATTTATATTAAACTGTAATTAACAAAAACTTTTATAAACTTTTATAACATTTATTTATTAAAAGATATTTTTATATTTAATAATTATTAATATAATAACTTTTGTAAAATTCAAAGGTGTTTTATTACACTCATTTTTTGTACATATTATTCTACGTGTGTCTGTTTATTCACGCGCCTCATTTTTGGAAATGGTTTTTGGGTCCGTTCATAGTGTTCATCACTGAGTCCATTATCCGCATCACTCAATCGTTCGGCGTAAATCACGGCTTTACATACATAGAACAGGGCGTGGTTCTCCCGTCACGTGTCATTCAATTGATCATCCGTCGGCCTTTACACTTTGAGTATCGTCCCGGAGATTACTGTTACATTCAAATACCGGAAATTGCTATGTACGAATGGCATCCGTTCACTATTAGCAGTGCACCTGAACAGTCAGGTATTTTCATATTATATTTATAATGTACAATATTCATGTATTTTATGATAATTATAAAAATTACTGTTTTAGTGATTTAAACATTTTTTAATGCAAAAAATATTGAAATCGTAAATTGAATAAAATATTAAAAGATTTCGTTACAATTCGCAGACAGTACGGTTTAGTAATTCTAAATAATACCTCAAAGTATAATTGAACTTAGTTTTAGTATTTCTATTTCTAATGATGGATTAATTTTATGATAATTCAAAATCAATAATAAATAGATATTGAAAAACGGGAAAAGTTTCCAAAGATTTCAATATTAAAGCATTATGTGTTAAGTTTAAGATTAATTAATAATAAAAGAAAATGATATGATTTTTATATTTAATGATGTACTAAATTAGTATACATTATTGCATTTAAAGAGATAATATGGTTGCATATAAGAGCCGTCGGGGAATGGACAAATCGATTATACGATTACTTTTTAACTGAGGAAAGAGTGTGTTTAAATATGCACACGCAAATGACGAATTTCCCATCATTTAAAGAAAATAAAAACGCAAAATTACGGCGTTTCTCTAAAATCAATGAAAAGCTATCGTTTCATGAAAAAGCACGCGTTTTGATACTTCCGATACCCGATGATTGTAACGAAAGCGGATGCGGTGAAAAACAAAAGAAAGAAAATAAAAGAATTCTGAGAAATTCCAAAAATTCTGAAGAATTTCAACAAAATAATGACATCGAAATGATAATGACGTCACCACAACCATCAGGAGTATGCAAAAGACATGATGAATCGGAATTTGCGAAAAGAAAGATCCGATCACCGTTTGCAAAAAACGTGATAATTAAGAACGCGATTCATTTGGAAAAACCGTTAAAGATCCGCATCGACGGTCCGTACGGATCCCCATCGTCACACATATTCCATACGCAACACGCGGTGATGATCGCCACGGGCATCGGTGTCACGCCCTTCGCCAGTATTTTACAGAGCATTATGAACCGATATATTCAGTTAAAACAAAAGTGTCCGCAGTGCCATCACGTGATCATTAATCCCATACTCTCAAATGTAATGACACTAAAGAAAGTTGACTTTATATGGATTAATCGCGATGCCAAAAGCTTTGAATGGTTTGTGAATCTATTGAATGATTTGGACACCGTACAACAACAGTTACAACAACAGTTTCATCATGATCATGACCATCATTACGAACCATTCCTAAATATTCACATGTATTTAACGGGTAAAGGAACCATTTGTTTATTGTATTATTATTTAATTATTATTATTATTCTTTGTAATATTATACCGAATTTTAAATTAAAACTTTTAATTTTATTGCAATATTTTTAAAAATATTTTTTAAAAACTTTTAACAGTTAAATAGATATTTTGTAACAAAATACACATATCCTCAACTCCAAGAGATGTATTGTAATTGAATTGGGATATGATTCTGTTTTTTATAGATGGCGCACCGCATGTAAAAAGCAAAATCTTATCCCTATTCAATTACAATACATCTCTTGGAAGTTGAGGATATGTGTACTTTTTTCTTATTATAATATGCTATTATAATAAGAAAATAGTTTGTATTTTTGTAAAAAGTTTGTTATTTATTTATTAGAATTATTTACGATTTATTATGATACTTAAATGTGAAGCGAAAGGGTATTTTGAAATTCGGTATTATAATATTTTTTATTTTAAATTTATCATTAAATTATTTGATCATATATTAAGCATCATCATCACACTCTTTGAATTCAGCACCGGAATCAGCATCTGTACCATCATCATCCATTGAAATGGATACCGATAAATTTAATGAAAATTTAGAAATTTTCGATGAATTTAAAGGTCAAATGCATTACGGACGCCCCCAATGGAATGATGTTTTTAATGATATATCAGAAAAGGTCAAAGGGCGCGTGACTGTGTTCTTTTGCGGACGTCCCAATATTGCGGCATTATTAAGAAACTTAAGTTATGATTACGGTTTTCAGTTCAGAAAAGAGGTGTTTTAATGTGAACTAAACATTAATTATGGTTTTAACACAATTAATTTATTAATAAATATTTTATAATTTAATTTTTTTATAATTAATTATATTTTTAATTCAAATATTAAGTTTTATCATAAATTTAAAAATTATATTTAGTTTTTGTTAAAAAATGTGCATAAAAATATTTAATAATAACAATAAAGATGCTCATAGCACGAGTTTTGGATTTATTTAAAATTAAAATTTTATTATTATAATATGTACGTGTAAATCATGCGATAATTTAACTGAAATATGCAAAAAACCGTATTCGGACGTCCCGATTCTGAAGATGAATACATTCTAAAATCGGGCGGTGAAATACTGGAGTTGCGGCGTTCATAATGACATAAGAATCATTTAAAAATAATTTCCGCACAAAAATAATAACACTAAAAGTGGGAACATATAAAAGTGGGAATTATGGGAATTTACATTTTAATTCCCTGAATGATCTGAAAAAAACTATGCATTTTCATAGTAAAGCATTACATTACATTTAATAATGTTTAATGATAAAATATTAAAGAAAAATTAAAAACAAAATTTTCATTAAATTCTTAATTTTTATTTTTTAAATGTAAAATACAAAATGTTAAATAAAATTTTAATAAAATTATGATGATATTAATAAATTTTAATACATTAACAGTTAAAAAATACATAAATATTATTAATTATATAATAATGTAAAGAAAAAAGCTAAAAGAAAATGGTTCTTATATCTCGGGATGTATTATATATGTTTATCATAATTACAATGATAAAATACATGTGAATACATTATACAGTAAATGGCTAATAAAATACAATTAATACAATCGGTTTGGTATTAATTGCCATTATTGCATTTAAATGAGTATCATGATTTAGCATTAAGACTCATGCTAAAAACTATCATATTCATGATACACATTTAAGATCATTAAAGGCAATTAATACGAAATGCACAGTATTTGCTGCGCATGCATCTTCGGGACGTTTATTCATCTTCTTTATGATGATGTTTGAGTCCGCGTCAATGACGTCCGTGACGATCCCTCTTTTGGCCGCGTCTATGTCCGCATCTTCGGCGGCGTCTGCGCCGTGACTCGAGAATTTCACCTCCGATTTCAATATACATTTCTTTTCAGAATCGGGACGTCCGTCGTCCATCATCGATTATGACGGCTGATGATTGGACGATGACGATTGACTGCGTTTAATCAATTGATGGTGAACCGTGTCCATTGATGTGTTAAATTTAAAAAATTTAGAATTTAATTTAATTTTAAAAATTAATAAAATGTTTACAGCAATTTTTTATTTAACTTTTATCTTAAGAATTATCTCATAAAAGTGGTAAAATCTTTTGTATTTTTATGCATTTTTAGTGTGTATAATTATAAATTTAGGGCCTAATTTTTTAATAATTTTTAGAATTTTTTTTATTTTTATATTTTTTAATCATAAAATTATGATTTTAAAAAATTATCGAATAAATATCTGCAAAAATATCTTAAGATTTTTATTATACCATAATCTGATCATAGTAATCTTTAACTATTATATGCATATATATGAATTTATGTATAGAAAAATGTGAAAAAAATGCTTTAATTTTTTATGTTTTAAGATATGCATCATCATTTACAATACATTTATATATAAAATAATGGTAAAATACAATGGATAATATCATATAATTTAATATAATGAAATATTAACGGTCATCATAATGACCGTTAATTAAATTAACGGTTAAAATAAAAATTTACATTAAAATATTCTATAATAATATAAAATATTTAAATTCAAATACACATTCAAATATTATTTGTTAATTTTAATTTAATAATAAATTTAGAATTAACGAATAACATTTAAATATAAAAACTTTGTATATGACCATTGGTCACTTTTAAATAATTGTCATATTATAACAATTAATTATCGATTAAAAATCGTTAATTTTTAATTTTTTTAAATTTAAAATCTCATTAATTCACTATCATCAGTACTTTTAACATTACTTTTTTAAAATAAATATTAAATAATTTTTTAAAATTAAATTTTATTAATATATAAATATTTGAGCATTTAATTTAAAGGTGAATTTAATAATGGGCTATGATTTGAATCGATTTGATGGTGATATCGATGAGGACCTGACATGTTCGATATGCACAGGGGTCTTAAAAGAACCTGTTCAGGTATGGCATCATATGGCATCACATTTTTATAATGAATACTTTTATTGACAGATCCCTGTGTGCGAACATGTCTTTTGCAAAGAATGCATCATTCGATGGTTAAACACTGATAAAACATCATGTCCAATCGATAGACAAAATGTGACCTCTGAAGAACTGAGTCCGGCGCCGCGTATATTACGCAATTTATTAGCGCGTCTCAATATTGAATGTGATTATGCGTCATTCGGATGTACCGCTACTATTAAATTGGATTCACTATCATCGCATTCTTCGGAATGCGAATTTAATCCAAAAATACCGGTAAAGTGCGGCAAAGGATGCGGGGAAATGATTCCCAAAGACGAATTACAGGTATAATGTTACATTTTTATATAAATTAATAATAATGAATTTTAGGACCATAATTGTATGGAATATTTGAAGACAATGGTCAATAGTCTTCGGGATCGTGTCACTACATTGACACAGCAGAGTCTTCAACTGAAAGTTCACCTATGGGCATCATCTCTCAAACGCTCGCGTGTCATGCGATGGGATTCGTATTCCCGAACTCCGGACGCATCCGTTATGGAATCAGTACGAAAGGGTCTCATCGAAAGCGGATGTCCTCAGCATATCATTAATCCATTAATGAAGAACTGTGAGGAACGTCAATGGCCCCACGGCGTTATACAGCTGCAAATTCAAGTTAAGGATAATAATGGGATATATTTATTGAGAAAAATCCCGGGAGTTTCGGCCATAGTGGTATTATCATGCGATAATCCACAATTGGATGAGTCTATGATTGTGGACCCCGGATTTGTTTTGATACACAATACACACATTCATTAATAATACCATTGTTTCATTGTGACATTATCATTGTTTTATTTTAAAAATTTTAATTTTAAATTCAAATTAATTATATCTTTTTATTTTAACATATATTTGTATTAAAATATTGTATTTTATTTTTTAAAAATTAATAAAATGTTTACAACAATTTTTTATTTAACTTTTATCTTAAGAATTATCTCATAAAAGTGGTAAAATCTTTTGTATTTTTATGCATTTTTAGTGTGTATAATTATAAATTTAGGGCCTAATTTTTTAATAATTTTTAGAATTTTTTTTATTTTTATATTTTTTAATCATAAAATTATGATTTTAAAAAATTATCGAATAAATATCTGCAAAAATATCTTAAGATTTTTGACTCACATCTTTTGTTTATGACTTTTTTTAATAATATAATAATATAATAATATAATAATATAATGTGTTAATTGTTAATTGCATATAAATATGCATTTAAAATATAACAGATTTTAGCATAATTATCAGTGATAATTAATTAAAATTATTTTTTATTATAATATAAAATATAAATTATATTTAAATAGAATTGTTTTAAGACAAATGTGTGTACGTCGATATAATATTAAATTACACCTAGTGGAATAAACGTAAGAGATATTTCAATTGAATATGCAAATAATATATTTAATATGCTGTATTCATTACCATATATACAAAACAGCACTTTTACAATTGACATGCAAAATATCTTTTATGTATGTTCTATTGAGTGTAATGAATTTTATTAAATATTTAAATATAGAGAATGTTAAGAAAGATATTAAAGCATCCGAAATCGGCAGTGCTTTTCTTATGGCGAAACATTAAAGATCCGATAAAGAAATTCACGACCGTAGAACAATATGAATCCATTCATGACGATGGTGACATTAATTTTGCACTAAAAATAAGTATCACTAAAATTAAGGGTATCATCGGCTATTTTATTGATTATTATTATATCACCATTATTATTGGCGTTTTATTGGCATTTATTAATTGTTTTATTTATAAAATGTTATGTATAATAACATTTATGGTGATACCGAATTACTATACATTTGAGATTAAGTGTTTTTTGATAGTCATTTGTGCATTACCAAATATCGCCATCGGTATGTTCATCGCATTCTTAAAATCCAAAGACATTAAATACGATCTATTAAATGATGGCACTCATATTACGGCCAAAGACACTATGGGTATAGCGCGACGATTACCATGGGCTTTGGTCGAACCCGAAGTGGAAAGTGTCCATTGGTTAAGGGATATCACCTCTGACCTTTGGCCATTTTTAAATGCATATTTAATACGATTAATTTCACATCTATTCCCAAACGGAGCAATTGAATTAAATCCATACATAGACTCATTATTGGGCCTAAAAATAAAGTCCATATTTTTAGGGGAAAAAGTGCCGCGCATAATGGGAATTAATATCATCGGCAGAGGCGCACGTCCCGAGGATATCATCATTGAATTAGAATTGGGTTATAATGGCGATGTCCGCATTCAAATTAAAGGCAATTATTGCATTGGTTTTGGCATTAAATGGATCTATGTTCAGGCAAAAGTAAGAGTCATATTAACGCCCCTTTTACAGGACATTCCCATTGTGGGCAATGTTATGATCAGTTTAATCGAAAGGCCCCGAATTAATTGGGAATTTACGGGTCTTTTGAGGATACTGAATTGGGATTTATTAAACGAATTATTAACCACCGTCAGTGCGTACTTTTTACTAAATCCGCACCGAATTAACATACGATTAGCAAAGGATATACCATTGGATTTGAATGTGAAAAAATAAGTCAAACGTCATATGTGACTTTTAATATATTTTATAAATTAATATATTAATTTTAATATTTTTTAACATTTATTTATGTCTATAAAAATGAATATATAATAAATTGAGAATTTTTTAGTAATTTTTTACTTTTAAATCATAATATTTTTTATTTTAAATAATAACATTCATAAAATAACATAAAAAATAAAATTTTTATTTATCTATAATTTTATTGTATATTTTATTTTATTATATAATTAATATTACTGAATGTCACTGTGAGAAAATACTCATAATTAAATTTAGTTTAATATAATGATAATTATTAAGACCGTGATATTCGCTATGATTACAGCAAAAATATTTATTGAAATAATTTTTAAGAATATTTTATGAAAATATTTATTTTAAATAAAATAATTAATAATTCAATGAATAGGATTTACTTACATTCTGTACATACGATATTTAAAATTTTGTAAAAAAATATTAATGTTTAAATAAAATAAAATTTAATCGAATCCTATATAAGTATTGCCTATGTATTGTTAGCGCATATTAAGTATTTTTGATTTTTATAATTTAATTGAAATTTAATTTAAATTCAATTTATTTAAACTCATGATATAAGCGCTTAAATAAATGAGGTTTTTGTACATTAATGAGTACATGTGACTATTTTAGCGCTTTAATTACTGTCATGACAATTTTTTAAGAGATATTCATATAAATAATATTTTGAATATGCATCTCTTAATTAATGTCATTACTATGGTCATAATTTTTGAAAATTGAGCATATATAAAAAATTACATATATTTTTTGTATAATTATATTCGCATCATACATGTATGTATTAATTAGCATAATAAAGCAATATATTTAACATTATATAATGAGCGAATAATATTGCAAAATTCGTCGTTATAAAAGCATGTGACAAAATCAAAGTTTAAATAAACATTTACATCATAATGTTATTTAATGTAAAATGCTTTCATCATTTTCATGATCATTTTTTAAAATTTAAGATTTTATTCATTTAATTTTTTTTAATTCTTATAATGAAAGCCCCGGGCCTATACTCTGGAGAAGTGAGGGGCTTACTTTTAGCATATTCCGGTAATATTTTTGATTTATTATTAACATACGAATATTTTACGATATTTATTCATTAAATTGATTTTATTGATTTTATAATTATTTATTAATTATTTTAAAATGAATTTTGTCATTCATTAATGTAATAATTGATATTAATATAATGATTTTAATTAATTTAATCATAAAACATTATTAAGTATTTTAAACGTTTAATAATTTTATAAAAATATTAACATATAATTTTATATATATGTATATATTCATTTTTATAAATGTATATTTAAATAATTAATAATTAATATACATATATAACATATAAGTGTATTAAAACACAAAATATTTCGTAATATTAATAATTTATTAAATTATAATATATAATATACAATATTTTATTATAATATATAACATTATGTTAACCCCGACATTACCAAATGACTAAAAATTGATTTTTCAAAATACATACATAAATACATGTAAAAATCATTCTAAAAATAAAATTTAAGGAATGCTATGCCCATATATATACAGTGCGTGATGAGTTATAGCCGCATGTATGCGTAGAATAATGCTCATATGTGCATATGTTAAGCATAACGCAATATTCTGAGCATTGATGCGGCTTTAACTCATCACATACTTTATATTCATTATGTTATGCATACCGTATTCCCGCGCAAAAAGCGGCATTCCGATGTAAGTGAGGTAAGGTTAAAAAAGTTTAAATTTAACCGATGAACAAAATGATAAAGATATAGAAAGTGAAGATGAAGATGAATATGAATATGAATATGAAGAATTATCTATATAATTAAACTTAAATTATACTAATAATTGTAATATTAATTATAATAAATAATATTAATAATAATTTTTGTATGACATATTTATTATTTATCATATTTATTTATAATGCCTTACTTTATACCGGTATGCCGCTATTTGCGCGGGAATACGGTATTCACTATATATAGTAATTTATAATTTTATATGATAGTTTTATATAGTAATTTATGATGGTAAATTCATGGTTAATTTAAATATATATTTTACATGTGAATATTGAAATAAAACATAATATATTATTATGTTCATGTGTATTATGTTTTATAATAATATGAAAAATTATAAATATATCTCATGATATAAGACTACACTTTTCAATAATAAGAATGGGGCTAAAAAGTAAGGTAAATGTGTGTTTCATATGAAAAAGAAATATATATTTAATAATATATTTTTAAAATAATTTTAATTTTTTTAAAATATATATTTACATATATTTTTACAATATTAATGTATTGATTTTTTATTTAATTTTAGGGATATAATTATATTTAAATATTAAAATATTTTAAATAAATAAAAATTTGAATAATGGTGACGTATTTTGTCATATTATTATGAAATTTAATTTTCGATATTTTTTAAATTTTATTTTCTTTTTTAATATAAAAAATATAAAAAATAATTAAATAAAACATAACAATAAAAATATAAGTTTATAGTGTGACAATACCATAGATATAATATATTCTCTAAATATTAACGTATAAATATTATATTATCATTTTATAATAAATGGGGTCATAAACTGATTGATGATAAACTTAATTATCATAATATTATTACATAAAAAGAAAATAAAATTTAATTTAATAAATTACATAATATAATAAATTAAAAATTTTTAAAATAAAAGGTCTTAAAATGGTCTTATAAATGTAACCATAATCATGTGACCTTTTAAAAGATGTGAGTATTGTTTTTTCAATAAATAAAAGAATAAAAATATACTTTTCATACATTAATTCATTACCCTTTTGCCTCACATTTTAGTATTGACAATTTTATAGTAAATGTAAAGGAAACAGGATGCACTTAGACCTTAAGGTATGAGGTAGATTTTTCTCAATTTCCTTTTTTCTGTATATTTTTCTATTTTTTGAGCACATACCCCTCGAGATATAAGTGCACGCAACAAAATGTGAATCAAAAGTGTAATATTATATTAAAATAAAAATGAAATTAATCATAATCCACATTTTGACATAATATTCCATCACATCATTGTTTTATGTTTAATGATAATACACATGATTCTATGGAAAATCATAATATTAAAGGATTTGTATATTATTATCATATATTTGTGCATTTACTATTTATATTTCTATTTATATCGTTTCAATCATAAAATTTCCATATATGCATAATATTACATACATATACTACTGTACTAGTATTTTAAATTATCTTTCTATTTATGTTTATAATACATTTTTTTCTACTTTGATCCAAACTCTTATTATCCATAGCATAAGCTATAGAATGGTATATTCATAGTTTAGTTTATAGTTAGTATACTTATGCTTAGTTTATAGTGCCCATTTCCTGTATCTGATGATGATGATAATACTCCTCATGAGGGTTATCTCTTCACATACATTCTCTAATATTATATAATGTTTACTTTCTAAGTTTTTCACATATACTAGACATTGTATGCCTATTTATATATAAAGTCTTATATCTGTGTTTTTGTGTACATTGCATATATACTAAAACATCTAATGCTAGTATAGCTCTCTGTCCCATGCTTTAGCGTGATCGAATGCTTTTCGATCGAACGGCATCAATAATAGATTATGTGAGGCAATGAGTTACTTTTCATAGTGTTTCTACACACAAACACAGGCACAGCATCGCACAATCATTATATACACACACACACACACATACACACACATACACTAACTGTACTATAAGTATAGTTTAATATTATTGGTACGTACGAATAGCAGACACTAGTGTTAGAAAATATTGTCTTTTTTGACACATAAATATGAATATAGTGATCATTGGTTCTTTCTCTTATTATACTTCTTTATCCTCATATATCCCATATACAGTATATATATTGGTACTAAAGTTAGTGCCAGTACCAGTACCAGTACTAGCTCCAGTCCTAGCACTAGTACTATCACCAGTATTAGTACCATTACCAGTAATACCATCATCATCGTCGTCATCTTCATATGTATGCATTGTACGAACGTCGTACCATATATTGATTTCTATAGAGAGAGCGCAGGTATATTAACGCATTAAATGCATGGTAATAATTCACGTGTACACTATTCATATATACATACACACATACATGCATACATACCTACTATGTTTACATAGCTAGTATATGTGCTAGTAATAGAACGTTATATAAGTGTATGTGATATGTACATGAATCTAATATGTACCACACTCTGAGAATAGTATTCCAATAGTATATGACTAAAATAATGATATTTCATTGTAATGTGTCTATGTACAAATCATTGCTGTTCTATTGTATTACATCATCAGTATCAATTCGTGCCTTATATTTTGTCATAAGCATAGATCAAAGTGATCACCGATACTACACCCATCGTCTTTTAGTACGTCTTTTAGTATCACTCAATTATAGCCATAGTTTTAGTCTTAGTTATGATCATTGTAATAGCAATGGTAATAGACTTTTAGCTTTACTTTTAGTTTAAGTTTTAGTTTAGAATTATTATAATATTAATATAATATTAATATTTTATTCCATGTTTATCTTTTTATATTTATAACTTAAATAAAAGAGAATATAATATAATTGATATACTAGCACTAGCACTAGTATATATGTAACCACTATATAACACTTATATACAATCATCGTCTATTTTCGTGCCTTTTAATGGCATAATAATATATAACCATTGTTATTTATAATCTATGAATAGAAAGAATATATTCTTTATATAAACTTAACTTTAGTATCGGATCATTTAAGGAAAAAACTGTCACTTAAGTTTATTACAAAAAACTAACGCATTCTATCACTAGTAATATATGAAAAATAAAAGTTTTTTTAAAAAAATTAGAATTTAATAATATTCATTATTCTCTATACTATTATTAGTATTATTATTATTATCATTATAATTCACTAGTATTTTGCTAATACTTTTAATATATGACAATGTATGAGCTGAATTCGTACGGAGATATAATTTATACGTCAATTATGTGGTCAGTCGCTTTTGGAATATTAAATAAAACTATAAAAGTATATTCATATAAAATAGTATTGGGACAGTATTACCTATGGAAATGGACGAACATTTCTGTATCGTTAATACATTCACTAATCGCAGGCTTTGGGGCACTATTAACGTATGTATTACATTATTACGTAATAATAATATTATTAAAATTAATAATTTATTTATTTATATATTTTTTAAATTTAAAATAAATATAATTTTTAAATAAAAATAAAACATTAAATATATACACATATACGTTATGTGTATGTTCATATTCTAAACGCATTTATATTTTATTATGAATATTATTTTATCATAAAATCAATTTTAATATGCATATGTAATTTATGACTTTTCTATTATTTTTTATCATTATTATTATTATTATATTCATTAATTAGTAATATATTATATTATTGGAAATTATATTATTATATTTTT
>JAQIXB010000237.1:0-21449 GCA_034697405.1 Mesoplophora pulchra | reverse complement strand
TAAACTTATATTAAATTATTAGTGCATTATTTGTAATATTAATTATAATAATTTTTTATGCCATATATTTATAATACTTCACTTATACCGGCATGCCGCTTTATGTGCGGGAATACGGTATATATAATTAATGAGTCTAGGACAAAAACCCGAAAACCAAAATCCCGAAAAGCCATAATCCCGAAAGGGTCAAATTCCCGAAAAGCTAAAATCCCTAAAAAACAAAATGTTGAAAGACCAAAATCCCGAAAATAATTAATAAAATTATCTCTCATATCTCGAGTTTCCCAACACTTAAATGGCAGTAAAAATGCAGATAGAGATGCCTATGGGTATAAGACCCAACCTAACCCAACATAATAAAAATATCAGATATAATTGATAAAAATGCAGTCACATTCACACGTCTTTCCGTACATTAAAATTTATAAAATATAAAACTAAATATATATTTTCTCTCAAATGTCATACTTAAACATGACATTTGAGGAAATTAATGCGATTAAACAATCAAATGATATGTTTAATCGCATTCGTTTTTTTCGGGATTTTAATTTTCAGGCTTTTGTCCGGATCCCATAATTAATATATATATAGTTCATTATGTAATATAATACATATACAGTGAAATATCACTTGAGCGGACTAATTGTCCGCTTAAATAAAGTGCCCGCTTAAGAGAGGTGTCCGTAACCGGAGGTTTCACTGTATAAATAACTCTCAAATTATAATTATATGTATATCCTTAAATTACAATGTTTTAACGGATGTGCAAATTTTAGGCGGAAATTTCTCTCTAAACTAATATGATACGAAAGAAATAAATGTCTAAAAAATGATAGAAAATTAATTACTTTTTGTGTCTATGATATCATTGTGTAAATATTTGTTATTTATTAAATTTTAAAATTAATAAAAAGGTAATATAATAAGAAATTATCACGTTTCATGTATAAAAATCGCGTATGTTATTATGTTATTTTTATTTATTTTTCATTTTATTCTCAAATAAATGTTAACTTTGGATCAATAATTAATCAAAATATTTTATGAAATATTATTTCATTTCAATGTTTATTAAAAATAATATTTAGATAAATATCCAATTAAATTATCATATACCATTTAAATAAACATTTCAATAATTACTAATAATAAAAATATATATGCATTTAAACTATATTATTAGTTTATAATTATATTAGTGCAAACCTAACCCGTTTCTTAAAAGCCTAATATTTATTCATTAATATGTATTTTTCTTTAATTTGATCGTATTAATCTTATTTATATTTTTAAATATATTTATATATTATTAGAGACCTAAAATCGCCGTAAAAAAC
Organism: Mesoplophora pulchra; assembly: GCA_034697405.1. NCBI lineage: Eukaryota > Metazoa > Arthropoda > Arachnida > Sarcoptiformes > Mesoplophoridae > Mesoplophora > Mesoplophora pulchra. The sequence goes on along the minus strand of JAQIXB010000237.1, from coordinate 20,106 downwards.
TTTTTTTCTTAAAAGATATCAGAGAAATAATTAAATATGTGTATATAAAAATGTACCTCAATGTGCCTATAAATATGACCTTTTACCCCAAAAAAATTTGTTTTTTGCTTTTTTTGTTCATTTTACTTAAAAAAGCAAAAAAAAAAAGGCAAGCAAATTTACTTTTTTAGGTTGGATTTGCTTTTAGTATCTTTTAGCACTTTTCTCAAAAAACGTGCTTTTTTTGCTTATTTAAAAAAATAGCATTTATTTAAAAATATAAATGCATTATTTACTATCAAAATCCAATTTAAGCCTACTTTTGCATTTTAATACGGATGCTTTAAACGTGAGCATGCGTATAATATATTCGTATTGAAATACAAAAGTAGGCTTAAATTGGATTTCTATAGTAAGTATATAAATATAAATATATTCATATAATTAACAATTAAATAAAAAATTTCATTATAATTACTAGAGACCTAAATTTTACGCAAAATTTTTGACCAAAATAAATTTTATAAATGCCAAAAAAAGCAAAAAAAAAATAGTCAATTTTTAAAAATTCTAAAAATACTAAGGGAGTAAAGGAAATTTTTCGAGAAAAATGAACAAAAAAAAGGAAAAAAAGCATTTTGGTCTAAAAAAAGCACTTTTATTTGGCTTTAATCGATCATGTTTTTTATAGATATGGACTCATATCTACTTATTTTTAGGATATTCTTAAAATAATAAAAAAAGCAGTTTTGGACACTCTGTTATAACATTTATTAATGCAAAACTTAATTAATATATAATATATAATATGATCATATATAATATGATATTTTTGAATTATGAAAATAATTTTTTTATATCTTTAGATAAATTAATACAATGGTTTAAAATATCCGATTTAATATATTCAATAAAATGACACTTTTAATTAAAAATGCGTTATATAATAGTAACTTTAATAGTATAACTATTATATTATCAATAATTGTAGTGATTATTAGTTATTGTAATGTTCAAATTTATTTTTAAATAATTTTATTTTAAAAAATATTTTGTTTACGATTAGATTAATGTAAAACTCTGAAAATACATAAATAATATCAATGACGATGTTAAATAATTGTGATAATAGTGAATGATATAAAATATTAATTTTAAAAAAATCGAATTTTTATTTATTTTAAATGATATTATTAAATGCGACGCCACAATTAAATAATCTAAATTCAAAAATAAATTCACGTTTTTCTTTATTTTATAATTATTAAATAATTTTTCAAAAATATTAATATAAATGAACATAATTGAACACTTTTAAAATTTAAGTAAATATTTTTAAGTCTTTTCAGTTAAGACTTTAGTGACGTCATTTTAAGGGGCGAAATTAACTCTAAAATGCCTGAGGCAAATGATGTCACTATGGTCCAATATAAACTTGAACCAAACCCACATTTTTGGCTTCATTTTTCACATATTTTACGAGCATTTTCTCATTCACTTTATTTAGTTTCAGATTATAATATCGTGTAAACTATGGGCGCAAAAATATCTCGAATAAGGAATAGATCGACATCATACTCATTCAATAATAAGAATAATAAAGATGATAAAAGGGATAATAAAAGAGATAAATCTTTGTCAACAGCCGCATTCGTGTCCACTGCAGTAGTGGCAAATTCAGCTCAAAAGGTAAATGTACAAATATTTGGAAAAAACTAATTTTTAATAATTATAACGATGATGTGATGATAATGATAATGAATATAAAAAAATTGAGCATTTTTACGAATAATAAATATGTTTATAGACATATATTTATATAATAAACTTAAATAGCAATTGTGTGGGTGTTTTGTATATATAAATAGACATAATTAAGCACGTGCTGTTAATTTTTGTTAATAGTACGTCATAGTCAACCTTAAGCCGATTAAAAAATAGCGGAAAAAGCTTCTCATGGAATAGCATTTTCTTCAGCATTTAATAGTTGAGCATACTATATGATGATGATATATGTTGAAAAATGCAAATGCAATACGCATCGATTACAGAACGCGATCTCATTACACAAATAATCAGCCTCTTTCTTTTCAATTATATTTTTGACATTTAAGAATGTAAAAAATGCGACACATTAACAGTAAAATAAAGTTAGGTCATGATGAATAAATTTTAGAAATTACACTGATAGAAAGTGTATAGTTTTGGCAATAGTACAATAAATTTCTAGTAAGTTGTGAATTCTATATTTTTGTTATGAACCTCGAATTAATAGAGATTAAACGCGTGACTTATACTTTGGGCGAATACTAGTACTATACTGGAAATATGGCAATAGGAAAGTATGTGTCAGGGCTTATTTTAAGTACGATAAAAACAAAAATTACACATACATCTGTTTATTACTTTTGGGAAATAGTGTCATATGAAATACTTTATTTATTCATCCCAAAGAATCACGTAATGCTTTTAAATTTAAGAGTATGAACACTTTCCTCTTCAGTAATATAAACTTTAAAAGCATCGTACGATATTGAAAATCGCTCTTTAATATCAGCGTTTAATACTGTTTTAATTAATATAATTTTAAACTTTAATCACTGTGTTTTAAAGTTAATTATTTTTGAAATTTTTAGACATTAATGGTGATTTTCTTTTATTAAATAATACTAAAATTTAATATAAAATTATATTAATCTGTTGATTAATTGATTCACTTTTAGGAGGATCCAATTGTTGCCACGGAAATAACACCATCAGCTGATAATCAATTGAAAGCTGAGGATATAAAAGAACAAAAAAGTAATGATGTGCCTGAAGCAGTATCAGTTCCTAATGGAAACATTCAGTCATTACCACAACAGCCTCAAGAAGTACCTCAATCAATAATTGAACAGCCAAAAGATACAGGTGATGTCCAAACTCAAGAAATAAGTCCGCAGCCACAGGAAGTAATTGCGCCACCATCAGATATAAGCCCTCAAAATAATATTGTAATCGATACAAAAGCCTCTGAAATTCAAAATGAACCAATACCCGTCGAAACGACAATAGTGCCACAGGAATCGACTGAATCTATTGTTTCATCAGAAAAACCAAAAGAAGAACCACAGTCAGCAATTGCTTTGGATAATCCACAAAAAGAAACTCCCGTTTTATGTGAAGCCCCTGTATTAGAGGCCGTTCAACAATCGGATGTTTCACAATCGGATGTTCAACAGACACAAGTTACAGAACCAAATGATCAATCGAAAGAATCAGTTTCAGAGTCTCAATCAAATGTATCAGACTCTCAAACTGCAAATGTTACGGCATTAGATAATTCACAAAATGTCGAAAAAACTTCAATACCCTCCGAAGTCATTGCATTAGAACCGAATCAGACAGTGCCACAGTCACAAACTACAGAAGCAACAGTTCAATCGAATGAATCTATCGCTGTTTCAGAGCCACAATCTGTTGTATCAGAGTCTCAACCCCCAAATACTAACGCAGATAATGGACAAAAATCAGAAGAAATTTCTGTCCCTTCAGAAGTCAGTGAATCTAATGCAATACCAAAAGAAAATTCAGAATCATTACCGCAATCAGTTACTGCAACAGAAACACCATCTGTAGACGCGTCTTCTGTTGCGACTCCTGCTGAATGCCCACCCCCTTCTGAAATACCCAAAGAAACTGATGTTACTTCACCAGCAATAAGTACAGAAACAACAGTAGAAACACCTGTAGTGACTCCGATAGAAAACACCCAATCAGAAACACAAATAATTTCAGATCAAATATCAGATCAGACACCACAGACACCACAAAAGACAGATGCTGTAAAAGTTGAAAATGCTCCTCAGGAAGTAGCAAATGATAAAGTAATTGATATTAAATTTCAAATTATTACATATTAAATTTATTTCTTAATTTTTTCAGTCTGAAAATAGCAATGTTCAACCATCAGCAGCATCTTCGGATACTCAGCCACAGACAGAACAGAATGTTATTACGGAAATACCCGTTTCTGAATCGCAAAAAACGAATGAAGTGACAGCATCAGAACCGAAAATTGAGAGCATTTCAGCCCAATAAATGAATGCTCTTTTAATATGCTATTATATGATTAAAATATAATTGCAAAATCATCATTTAGCGATAAATTATATAAATATTATTGTTATAAATGCCTCAAACTAATAATTCATTTTAAAATTTTTCGTAATGATGCGTATAATGTTTTAAAATTTCTGCCAAAATTTTGCTGATTATTTTTAAACACTTTAATATGTATGTTTTAAAATGCTTTTATTGCATAACTCACTAATCACGTAAATAGTTTCGTGATATTTTTGTATATTAAAATAAAATTCAATGAAATTTATTCGCATATGAAAATAAAAATAATTTACAAAAAAAATAGTTATGAATTATTAAAAAATTCATTTTATATGCAATTAATGTCACACATTTTTGAATATAAAATTAAAAAATAAAAAGAACCTAACCTAACCTAAAGTCTCAAAATTATAAAATCCATAATCAACTTTACAACTACACAAGTTATAGTATTATGGTTGGGACAAGAAAAATTACTATAACGGAATTTTACTATAATGGCACTTCAGTGTACTCCTTTATATTATTATTCAGGGGCTGTATACATTTTAGGCTCACGCTTTTCGAATGTCGTGTGCCGTGAATGTTTTGATTTCATTATACACATACATTCATAAACGGCCTTTTAAACTGCGTTTTGCGCATGTGCAGTGCTATTTTTATGATTCGAAACTTGCGAACCAAAACAGTAAATATTACCAAATAAAAAATGATAAAAATATAAAAATTATATTAATATAATTATATTTTTTTATTATAAATTTATAACTATGTGTAAACATTAATAAAATAAATATTTAATGAGTATTTTTTTGTAAATTATGAAATTATTTACAGTAAAATACAAAAATAGCATTAAATTAAAGAATATAGTTTTGCTATGTTAAAATTGGGTCCAGAGATTTGACCCCATATTTTTAAATTACATCAAAAACAAAACAATTTAATGGTCATAATTCTGTAAAACACGGTCATAGGGGGCATTAAAGTACCGATTTTTATATTTTTGAGATTCCGTATATCGTGAATTTCAAATGCTTTTTAAGTCATAATGACATGGGATTTGTTCTTTCACTAAAAGCGATCATTATGTGAGATAATATTTGCGATATATAAATACTTTGATTACGATCGAATAAATTTAACATCCCTTATAAATCGGTGATCACTGTAATACTTATAATATATATAACGCTAATTATACTTCTCATATAACTTCATATTCAGTTTAGTTTAGATCACCCTGTATATTTATCAGTAGCATTATTTGAATTTAATTGCACGAAATGTGTATAATATTTAGAATGTTATATTAACATAACAAATTTTTGGTCCAAAATTTTATAAAAAGAGCCATAATCATGTGCAAAAATTGATTATTTTTTACCAAAAAAATGTAATGCAAAAGCATTTTCTATGCTCTATTTTTAGATAAAAAATATATCATGAGATTACTCTTAAAAAGTATGCACAATAAAATTTCATCATATTATTATTTCATATTAAATTAAAATTAAAATGAGAATTTATTAAATTTTTTTTATAATTAGTTAATAATTCGCAAAATTAAATTGATTCCAATAAAATCAATGTTAAATGAAATCGCTCAAAATATAAAATTAAAAGGAATATATGCAATTAATTCAAAACAATTTAATAATTAATATAATATTAAATATATTTACAAATTTTTTTTATTAAAAATTAAATTAAGTATTAAATAATTAGTAAATTGTTGTTATTTTCATTTCGCACCACAAATTTAATAAAAATTAGTTTTATAACCGGATGCGGTTAAACATATCATTTGAGCAAAAATATATTTAGATGTATATAATTAGTATAATTTATAAACTTTAGTGTACGAAAAGTGTGAATAACCATGGCGCTTTTATCTGAATTTTTATCAATTGTTATATTTTTACTATGTTAGGTTAGGTTAGATCTTTTACACACGGCGCCGTAGGAGCCTGTATCCACATTTTTAATGTAATTTAAGTGTTGGGGAACTCGAGATATAAGCGATAACATTATTAATTATTTTCGGGATTTTGGTTAATGGGCTTTTGTCCCAAACCCAAAATATTGTAAAACATTTTTAGAATATGTATTAATATTTAGGTAAATGTTAAAATAAAATTTAAAATTTAATAAATTCCTTAATCTAAAAATTAATCTAAAATTAATTTTTTTAAAATTAAAAGGTCAATTTTAAGTTAAATTTTAAAGTTATAAAACAATTTTAAGACGTTAATTTTATAATAATGAAAATTAAATTATTATATAATTTTTTAAAAAAATTAATTAAATATTTGTTACTGTTATTTAAAAAATTGATATCCTCATTCTTAATGAGGATATCAATGGAATTCAAAATGGAAAAGGGGCATATTATAAAAAAATGGTCATTTTCAGTGTAATGATTGTAAATGAGTATAGTTAATAAATTTAATTATTTATTCAATAAAAATAATTAATTTATATAATTAATTTATTATTCACTTCAAAATGATATTTTACATGATTTTAAATTCTAATCACAGAAACCAAAACTTTGTACTTTTTATATAACAATATAATGATATATTAAAAAACCGAAGGTAAATTTCAGTTTAGTTTGCGCGTATATGTTGAATATATTCAAATATCATGCGCAAATTCAACTGCAATTTGGTTTTCGGTTCTTTATTTATGTTGTAATGAATATATATATTGAGTTTTATTTTTCAAAAATTTAATCATTAAATTTAATGATCACAGTGCGTTTTACTGTCGATAATGCATTAAAATATTCGCAGATAATTATGTGTTTATATCAATTTATAATTTACATGTGTTTATATCAAAAGGCATTTTCAAACTATTATTTTATTTAATTTTAAAACAAAGAAATGATCGCATAAATGAAATTGCATTAAACAATTCAGTTGAGAGATATCACATTTTTCGGCTAAAAAAGGCCATTATAAAATGGAATGTAAATATGAGTATTATGATTACATGCATTATGCATTATTATGTTGATTATGTTTAAAGGGTTTACAATTCTGTTGAGAGTTTAGTTTTCATTTGATTCTGTGGTGCTGTGGTATTTGCATCGTTTTCTTCAATGTCAATAGAGCATTGAGTATCGTTTTGAGTGTGTACCTGTGTTTGTGGCCGTGGCGATGGTAAAGGGCTCATCACATCGTAATTCATGTTCCAACTGTTTCTGGAAACTTTAAATGGTGACACATCTCTCGATGACGTCATGCTCTGTATGGTCAATGAATTCTTAAGAACACTATCATCAGAGATACTTTCAGTGTCCGCATCGTTTTTATTGCTTTGATGTAAACCCACTAAATATCGAACGCGTTCCTCATGAGATGAGCTGAACATACATGATTAATACGAAATAAGAACTTTAATTATAAATAAAGAAAGATATAAAAGAGGACTAAAGAGGACTATACCCGGACGAATAACCAGAATTGGGGGGCGGAGATCCTGTGTCAGCATTGGTCCATTTCGCGAGTAAATCGTCCAATAGGCATCGGTCAGTTTGGGTCCCACAGGTACTTTTGGAGTAAGTAATGGAGCGTATGTTTGCGATTCGATTTGAATCGTAAAGTGTTGTAACGGACTGAGGCGATGTGAAAGAATGTGAACAATGATTGGAATGATCCATCTGCTGTTTGATCACTGATTTAGGAGAATGTGAAATGGTTTCACATGATTGAGTTGTGTTTAACGGTTGATTGAGCCTTTTAATGGTTTTGCTATTGATACACATCTGTTGCAACAAATTAATCGTCGTCCTTAAATCACTGCTAAGCTTAAATACATCCTGAGTCAGTGAAGACATTTGCGTATCTAATTTATTAACACCGTTTTGTGTCATTTCCAACTGATCCTTCAAATCGATGGTATCCATAGAACTGCCCTTTCGTATCGATTTCATTTGACTCATACGTGATGATGCGTGATTACGTTTATGATGAGAATTAAGCAGAGGTATACCGTCGCATATGCCTTTTTCATGACCGAATTTCGATTCCCAAAGATCCTGCACCGTAAACCTGCTCCTATTGGAAGGGGCGGGCGGAGACGCCGGTGGTGAATGACTGTCATCACTATCACCATGATCGTCATCTTCACCATCATTGTCTTCATCATTATTTTCATCGTCCTCTGAAATTGAGGGGAGTGTTAGGGAATGAGCACCATGGAGTCCCCCCTCTAATTCGTTTTCATATCCTTCTCTTAAATTAAACGTAAGATCATGAACTATTTCAGTGCAGAATGTTTCGGCAAATTCCGGATACAGTTTTAAAACCTCAATTAAACCGGGGATATGTATACTTTTAAGATCGCAATATGTCAGTGCCTTAACATCGCTACTAGACTTAATAACCGATTCTAGTATTAGGTTTTGGGGAATATCACAGCCTACTAAGTCTCCTTTCCCGAGTATTGCCACAACCATGTTATTTTGCAGCACTTCCATTGATCCATTGCAAACTAAATAGATGTTTCCCAAAGCATCTCCTTTATGTACTAAGTACTCTCCCGGAGCACAAAAGTTACTTTTAATATGCAGAGATAAAAGCTTAAGAAATCCCTGAGGTGCGGTCTCAAATATTGGAAGAGACAGAATTTCTCTGTGAAGATGCAGAGACACATCACATCTTAGTTCATCGGGAAATTCGCGAAGAATCTGTTATTAGATAAATTAAGATAAAAATGTATAATTTACATGCTGATAACAGTGAGGATAATGTTATAATGATGAATAAATACTTCATTATGGTCAATTCCATTGTTGAGTGACCACGTCGTTTGAAAGTAGTCACTCATTCTCTGTCTCAGCTCTTTAGGGATTTGATGCAATTTAAAAAAGTCCTTTAAATCGCGCAGTTTCGTCTGATACTGGGATCTTCGTGCATACATCCTCTGTATTATTGCAGTGACATTACCAAACACCACTGCATGCATAAGTGCCCCGATTAACATAATCAATATCGAAAAGACTTTCTCTGCATTCGTTGTCGCAGATACATTCCCAAATCCAACACTAGTTAAACTACTAGTGGTAAAGTACAATGCTGTTATATATGCTGAAAATTCCGTTATATTCCGTGTCGAAGTCTCATACCCAAGTTTTTGAGAAAGTTGATGTAACCATCCTTTAAAATTATATTCACTTTTAAAATATTCACTTTTACTATACTTTTATTTTACATTTATTACATTTATATATTAATATCATTCTCATCTTTTATTTATGAAAATATTTGTCATTCATTATTATAAAATATACTTATATTTCAATATTTATTATATTTTTATTGTTTTATAAATTATTATATTTATTCAATAAAAAAAGCGTATTAATATATAAATAAATATATTATAATCAGAGTTTGGATTTTTTCGGAATTAAAATAAGTAAATTCGGAAATAAAATGTCTAAATTTTGGAATTTATAAAGTTATTATGAACAAAATTCGGATTTTTCAAAATGTACTAACACTATGTGTAAATCCAATTTTAATGTATAAAAATATTCTAATTTAAGAATCTCTTTAACATTTATGGTCTCTAATATATTCTAAAAAATTATTTTTTCAAAATTTATTCCTAAAAATTTCGTATAAATTGTAAAAAAATTAAAGAGAAAGTAATTTAATTTTAAAGTTTATTTATTTAAAGACATCACCGAAAATCTTTATGTAAAAAAATATTATATAATAAATTTTATAAATTCATCGCATTCTTTACAATGTATAATTGTTATGAATTAGTTACATACACGTGTTTAATTTAACGCATTTAATTAAATTTAAATATTTTACATTTTATAATATTTTAAATAAATTAAATTAAAGAAATTGAGAAATAAAAAAAACAAAATAAATTTAATAAAATTCATATGATTTTACTAAATTTTAAATGATATGTTACGAAAATACATGTTAATTTTTTAAATAACTTTTTCTCATCTTTTGATAAAAAATAAAATATTTACATAAAATGATAATAATAAAAATAGTATAATAAAGGGCTAAAAACTTAAAGGATTTTACATTAAATTTTATATGAATTAACCATATTATAGTTAATTCATAAAAGTATAGGCAAAAGAAAGCATATCATTATAAAAATATATTTATGAATGACTCTTAATATAATGTAAGAGTATAGAATATAAATGAGCTTTTGGCATGAATTGTAATGAGTAAAGACCTAAATTTAAAGCAAATTTTTCGAAATAAATAAAAATAAAATCGGCAGAAATATGCTTTTTCTGCTGTTTATATATATATATATATATATATAAATTATATATATAAATATATGTTCCTTTATATGTTACTATTATTTTTTAATGTGAATATGCATTATACAGTGCGCTTGCTCATATGGTATACTCTGTACAGGCGTCAGTGCTATTCAATGCGTAAGCAAATGTTATGCTTTACATGTGTTTTATTTGTTTATAATGATTAACATATGCTTACGCATTGAATAGCACTGGCGCCTGTACAGAGTATACCATATGAGTGGACGAACTTTATAAGTAATTATAAATAATAAATACATAATTAATTATAATAAACATTTTCTGCCGTCGTATATGCGCACCTTAGGAGCCAATCACAGCCTCATTAAGGATGTATGACTCTGTATTTATATAATATACATATATAATGTACATATTTTTTGACAATAAATTTACGTAATTTTTTATTTTCAAATATTTTTATATGTTTTAGTAAAATTTAAGGCATAAATACAGCTGTTTTATCATCCGTATGATAAGAGTATAATGTAAGTCTTAAAGATTAATATTAGAATATTTTGAGGTCCGAAATAATATATATTTATTAAATACGAACATATTTTAAATTCTTTTTATATAATTACATAAAAAGGCATTTTAAGATTATTTCATATCTCTAATAACATGAAAAAGGCATGTAATTATTTTTTAAAATTTAACATTTAAAAAATTCATAAAATATTCTTTTATGTAAAATAAATCAATTTTATGAATATATTAAAATAAATTATGAAAATGTTAAGATGAATTATTTAGAATTTATAAATAATATGATATAATTATTTTTATATCATATGCTATGATACTGTAGAAATTCTATAATATTTGTATATTATAATGTAAATATTATATTTTCTATTAATTATGAATATATTATATTATATAAAATAAACATATATGTTAATATACAATATATGTATATTAACATATAATAACATTATAAGTCTTTTGTGTGTAAATTTTAACATTGAATATGATTAATATATTAAAATGCAGATTCATACCGACATCCCATTGGGGATTGATTTCGATCTCTTCGATTGCGATTATATACCATATACATGCTAACCAATGGGCCACCAATGAAAACGACAGCATCAGCAATGTTAAAATTATATAACTGTATCTATAAATATATATATATATATATATAATTATGCTAAAATATATATAATAAAATATATACGCTAACATCATAAGAAATTATAAGAATATAATATATACTGATAAATATAGGGTCCAAAGTCTTAATTTATTCATAATTATTTTATAATTATCATTATCTGAGCTGTTAAAATATTCGATTATTGTATAATGGTGATTTTCAAAAGAATTTTGATTATAATATTTTATAGCTATGATGGGAAATTCTTTAGGATTAACAAAAATCATGTTAACCAAATAGAGGTTTTACTGTATATTTTTAATGTTTGATTATTTTACGAACGGACACTTTTTAATTGTTTACTCCAAAAATTCATATTTTACAGTGCTTTTCAATTGATAAGAACCGCGTGTCCAAACGACACAGACCCCTCCTCACATTGAGAGCGATTGATAAAGACACGCAATAATTAAAGTATTTAGACGTGGGTGTGTCTGTGACGTCACATATAAATTGATAATACAGGAATAGTTAGATGGTAAAACATAAATAACGTCTTAAATTGTTAATGATTATATTACATGTTCAGCCATTATAAATTTAATATTGCACATGCGTTTCTTCTTTTTTTTAACCTAACCATAGTTTTTCCGTAGACCTAACCAAATCAATTTAAAGAAATAATATATATATAATATCAATAATACTAAATGGCGGCACACAAAAAATTAACAGAAATAACCCTTTAAATATATTTATATAAATTTTTTAACATAAACTTATATCGGACGTTAATTATTTTCATACTCTTTATTCATATATTAAATACGTAATAATGATGTCACAAATCACATGACGTCCGAATCGTTTAATTATTCCCAAATTTTAGTGTTTGTGGCATCATATATAATTACAGTCTGAGAAAAAAGTTAATTTTTTAAAAAAATATATATATTATTTTTTAATTATAAAACTCATTAATGATTAATCAAATGTTTAATTACATTATTTATAAACTAATATTATACCTCTTAATACATATATTAACATAATTAAGCGTTAATTCTAAAATATTATGGAAACCACTTTAAGACTGAGATTATCAATTGATTCATTCTTATAAAGGTTCGACTGTACTTATTTCATTGAATATAAATAAAGAATATTTTATTTGTAATTAGATTCATAAAATTTCTGAAAAATACACACGTTTTACATTTTTTAGCCTCAGGATACTGGTGTCTAAGCCTAAGGCTCAAATGATGGTTTAAGCATATGCTTATTATTAATTATTTTAATATATTATAGAATATGTTATGTTAAAAAATATTTACGTATTCTTATATTTTTTATCAATTTTTATCATATTTTAACTGTCATTAAAATAAATTAGAAAATAAAAAAATACGCAATTGTACATTGCAATTAATAGTAATACAGTTTTTCCAATTTCATAAGAGAGTAATATATTTACTGAGTAATCAACAATTTCAATAATATTTGCGCATGATAATATATACAATGCTAATAGAATGAGTGTATATATACGCAAAAAATACGTATATAAATATAAACATTTATATTCTTTGTATATTCTGCGAAATTTGCGTTTATATACCCTATCTTCACATTTGATGGGGACTGTATGCAGACGCATATGAGATTCCATGGTTAACAATATAATTAAAATCAAAATAATACAATGAAATAAAAACGTCTAATTTTTTTGTGACTTTTAGTGTTTAGAAAATTATATTAAATTAAACATTATAATTAATCGTAACATAATATTACAATTTTATTATTATAATGTAATTCACAATAATGCAGTATTTAATGTCTGTGTTTATTTGCAATACACACATATGTATGGAGCGCATTAAAGCAGTGCATCATTAGTGTTCAGTTAAAATATTGGAGACAATGATTGCACGTCCATCAGCAGAGAGCTATACATAAACCTAATTTAAGTCAATATAATTTAACACACGACCGGAATACGTCTCTAATCTTTAAAAGTGCTTTTATCATTGACACTGAGTCGTGTGCGTGCATTTACATTTAACTTAAATACGCAGACACTTATATAGGAAATGTATGGACATTGTATCAGTATTAAATTATTCAAAGTTTGAAACCCGCTCTTATAGAACATGTTAATTTAAAGTATCATATACCTCCGGGTGTATGATACATAAAATAAGCACTTTTTTGGATTATAAAAATGCTTCCCTGTGCTGGAATTATAAGTCTAAAAAGTTAGATAAAAGGATATATTTTAATTTTTAAAAAGAAATAAATTTCAATCAATTTAAGCATGTGCCTGAATTTTTATTAATTCTTATATGTTGGGTTAGGTTGGTTCTTATACCCACGGCGCCTGTATCCGCATTTTTACTGTAATTTAAGTGTTGGGAAACTCGAGATATAAGCGATAACCTTATTATTTTAATATGATTTTTTAAAAAGAATTAAAATTTTTAAATATTCATATAAATATTATTATATGATATATTAATAATAGTATATATTGTAGAGACATAGAGTGTTCAAAAGAAAATAAATTTAAAAAATTAAATAAATAAAATATACCGTTTCTATTACCGATTTTGACCGAGAAATGTTACGGGTGACCGAATGTGGTCTAAAAGGATTGGGGTGATCATTTAATATTATTATTCGGTATTTCTTTAGTATAGTTTAAGGGTTAAAGAATATTTTGTATTTATCCATTATTATTATTAAATTATTAAATAATTTAAAAGAAATTAAAAAATATTTAATATGAAAATTTATCTATAATTTTTATGTAAATTTTTGATGTGATTTTTTGTAAAATATTGATATTTTCCTAATTTTTTAGTTTAACAAAAAATTTTAATAATAATAATGTATGATATTACATGTAATGGTAATGATGATGTATATTTAATTACAAAGATTATTATTAATATATTTTATTTATAAAAATATTTTATTTCTTAAATATAAAACAAATCTTTGAAATATTAATATTAAATTTAAATTCATTTATTATTTTCATTTCTTAATTTTTTCATTATATTTGCAAATATTTATAAAATTTGATACTTTTATTAAAAGTAATATTTAAAAAAATTATTTATAGAATCATATATACCGATATATTTACAGTTTAAGATATCTCAAAATATGCATTTTTCATTTTAGAATAAAAAGGCATTTATTAGTTTATATCCGTGACATATATGTCATTATAATGGATGTAAATATTATATGAAAATACAACTATTACGTTACAGGTATAAACTAATAAATTTTGTAAAATTAAAAAACAGTTCATTTAAAGGAAAGTTATAAAATAACAGATATAAAACCATTTTATTATAATATAATAGAATTTACTTATTTTATAAATCAATTTATTGAAAATTGTTTAGTAAACGTCATTCTATTATGAGAATGCCATAGCATAATCACTGTTGTTATTGGTTCACTCTGTATTTAGAATATAATCGCGTTCTTAATATATACGTTCATAATCTTTTTATACAAAAGCATTGTTACATTATGTATTAAATTTCTCATATAAATCATTGCGATGCGGTGTCAGAGAAAATTAATTCCCATGAAATATTTCAAAATATATAATTATAAAAATGAAAGTATATCTTTAAATTTATTTTTAAATATTAATGTATATCGAATGCAAAATCTAAATAAAATTTAAATACAGGAGAACCTCTACAAAGCGGAAGCGGATATTTTTATAAAAAACAAAGTATACCGAGTATTTTTACGCGGAATAAATTTAAGATTTCAAAGATTCTGAGGTTTTACTGTAGAAAATCTTTTATATAATCGATAATAAATTTATAGACTTTTATTAAATTCGATATTTATTTTAAATGCAATAAAATAGTTCAGTGGCATAATGTCAATGTATATATTGAAAATGTGATGGTAAATTAAGACTCTGAAAATGGCATTTTTAGCATTATTTGAGCATAAACTGGCATAAGGTTTACACAATGAGTATTGAATATTTTTATGATACAAAAAAATGAAAAGAAACTAAAAATGAAAAAGTGAAATGTATAAAAGATTCTAACTGTGAGTAGCGATCCATTTTTTGTAGTAGTCTTGCTAGTCGCAATAATCGTGTCAGCTTTAGTAAGTGTATTAATGTATTCTGAATTAGTTGGAAAGGAATAGAAAAAAATGATAAAGAAATATTGTAGTCAATGAATATATTTCATTCAAAATAAAATGTCAAAATTATTGCCCGTGTCACATAATATAATGCATTAAATTGTCACTCACTCGTGAATAGAGATTAGCAGCATATAGTACATCAAATGGTAAAGCTGCTAGTAAATCAACAATGCACCACCCTCTGAGGTAATGCATTGCTATTGATTTTGATTTAGCCACCACTTCGCCTTTTTTATTCACAAATGTCGTACGAAAGTTTAGAATTATGTCTGTTTTTTTAAATTTAATTAATTATACGTATAAAAATGTACTTAAAATTTTGCAAATTTTTAATTATATTGAATTTATGATGCTCTTAATTTTAGTGATTTTACAATGACTTTAAACATACCGATAATGAAAATGATTTCAATGCTGACATCGATGATGATTGTCTTATACCGCGTTTGCGATTCATATTCATTGTTATCTCTAAATGAGGCGCTGTACGGTACAACAATGGCCACATAAAAAGTGGCAATTAAAATGAGCCAATCCCAACACGTCTTAAATACACCGTAATGAGAAAGTATGAGCCCTGACTTTTTAATAGCCGCAGTTTTATATTCAGGCAGTGCTGTTGAGTGTAGTATATTCTAAGTAAATGTATGACATTTTAATGTTTTGTTTAATTCCATGCTATTATATTCTCACATTATTTAACTTTAATTTAGACTTCATATTGATACTTCTTCTATAATGTCCTGAAAGTTGGTAGAGTACAGCGCGACTCCGACGGCGCTGATAATGATTTTCCGGAATACATCCCTCATCATCATCATTGTCATTTGCTTCTTCATCAGAGTCAAGATCATAGCCATCTTTAGTTTGATCCTCCATTTCCGCCATTTTCGAGCGTGTGATGTCTTTGTGCGATGCGAGGAACAGCACCACCTCATGTTTCTCATTCTTTATCGGTACTATGTCCAGTAAACACCAAAACGGACTCCCTATTTATAGTCCACACATGTAATTAAATTTGTGACTAATTTGCTTTAAGCGTACCGTTTCTTTTGTAAAATATAACTTCTAATTTTAGTTCACTTTTGTTATCTAATGATTCCTCAATATGCTTCTTATGCTCCTCTAAAGTATCACTGCCAAAAAGGAAAGTGCACGCACATCCCTTTTGCATGATCTGCGCCCGCGGGTATCCCGTGAGTTCACAAAAGCCATCCGAACAGTATACGATTGGAAAGAGGTTTGGCACTTGAGCATTGCCCAAAACAAAGTTACTATCTGTACATAGTGAAAATACAAATATTAAAAAAATTAAAAGAAAAAATCAATCATTTTCATTTAAATTCAACACTATATTTATATATACAAATATTTGTATATAAATATGATAAAACAAAATATTGTTAATAATATTAAAAAATGAAATAATTAAATGAATGCTATAATTTTTATGCGTAATAAATTAGTATGAAAAACATGTTAACCAAATTGTGTCACGTAAGCACTATTTAATTATCCGTTAGTATATTTGGATTTTTGTTCAATCAATAATCAATGGGCCTTTTTAATGTTAGTTTTAGCCTTTACTTCGCTGTTTACTTTTTGATCAAAACATTTGAGACTGTGTTTTAGCAAAATATATATAGAGTTTAATCATCAGAGGTTTAATAAGAATTATATGAGAGATTTGTCTGTTGTAATATAACGCATGAAATTATTGTATAATCATATGAAAAGAAAACTCAAACATCACTTTCACTAATCACATTCATATCATTATATTCCTTTCGATTTTCAGAATATTTTCGTTTTGAGACTGTTGAACATGATAATGAAAGTATTTCATCATTCTGTGAGAATGACCATAACAATAACAATATATCCATAATAATACATGGTATATAATAATGTAAATAATGTACAATCCACGGAATGGAAAAGATGTAATCAGTGAACACAATTTTCACATCATAATTTTATTAAAGAATACTATAAACAAACTAAAGATAGTCTTTTGGGATCAATCATTTCATTGATTTCGCTCTTTTATAAATTACAGAAAAAAATTAATTGTAAATGATTAAACATTTCATGAAAAACCCTTAAAAATTTTCAATCATCATTTATATAAAAACATTTTTATTATCCTTTAATTGCAATAAACTATAGAATTGAAATAAATTTTAAATCATTTAAAACTTAAGTATCGTAACATTATAAATTGATATTTACAAAATTATTAACGTAAATATTTAATTTAAGATAATTTTTTAATTTAAACATATTTATAATATTAAATAACTGAATTTTATGTTAAACAATATATTAATCTAAAATCAACAAATTAATCATTATTTGTTTTATAATTTAAATCATTACAGTGATTTGAAATAATATAAGAAATATTTTCCAATTGAATACCCTAATGCTGTTGATATCAATAGAACATCACAGCACCTTTAATCAATTCAAATTCATAATTTTAAATACTCATTGTATAATATAAATAAATATAAATATACAATAATTGTACTAAAAATAGAAACACAAATAATTACAATATTCTGTCATTTATTGAACTTTAATCACGTTTTATAAAAGTATCAGAGTCTCCAAAAAAAAAATTTACCTTTTTTTATCTTTAGAAATTTCAAAGAATTACTTTGTGTGTACATATACACATGTACAGCTACATATAATAAAGCTATATGTATATAGCTATAATAAACTATAATAACTAGAGATGTAAAAAGTGCTTAAAATGTTTTATTATCTTAAGATATATCAAAGAAATAATTAGATATGTGTCCATTTCTATAAAAAATATGACATTTAACACTAAAAAATTATTTTTTGCTATGCTTGGTTCAGAAAATTCCTTTACTCCCCCTTAGTATTTTTAAAAATTTTAAAAATGTTTTTTTATATGCTTTTTTTTTGTCTAAAATTTCGCTTAAAAGTTACCTCTTTAATAATAACACTGTAATATTTTTCCGGTTCGCGATGGTCACAGGAATTCCCATCATAGCATTCCCAAATATACCCGATTAATATTTATTTTAATTTATTTAACTAATTTATTCATAGTGAATCTAATGGCAATAAAATTATAGTCAAATTTTAATGTTAAAATGACTAAAATTTTATTATTTAATTTAATTTTTAATAATGGTTAAATTTTAAATAATAAAATACTAAATACTAAATACTAAAATAAATATAAATACTAAAATTACATATAAAATATTGAAAGCACTATTTTTTATTAATATACGTGTAAATATTATTGAAAATATCAGCGTATAAAAAATAATTATTTAATTAATAATGGTAATGTTTTATGATTATCACACGATATTAACAAATTAAAAATGTAATATCATATGTCAAAGTTATAACAGGACCATTCAATGCACATGTACATTGAATAGTTCTGTTATATAACTTTGGCATATAATATAATTAAAATAAAGTAAACTTAAAAATCATCTGAAAAAAATTTAGAAAATTTTAAAAAATAAATTTAATATAAAAATAAAAATATAAAATAATTGCTTAATTTACTAATTACAAATAAAAAATTAATACGAAAATAATTATGTAAAAAAATTAATGTAAATTTTAAATTATTATAAGAATATGTTAATATGACAGTAGATTCACTTTTTAGATCGAATCTTATAGCGTCACATTATAGCGTGTGATCATTGTTCTATACCCATGGGTATAAAACTCATATCGTATATAAAAAAAAATTTTAAATGCAATTTTTAAGTAAAGAAAAAATGAGCTCTTCTCATGGTATAAGATCCCCTTCAAAATCTATATTTATACATTCATGTAAATATAAATATAGTAATTAATGATTATAAAAATTAATTAACAGTTTCAATTAAATATATAATCCTAATTTTTATCAATGTATAAACATCGTATTATAGTTGCAAAGTGAAAACATGAATGTGTACACTTTTTTTTAATTTATTTAATATATTTAATTATAATTATTAACATTATAAAATGTATTTAATAACAATAGTTTTGGTACATACAGTAAAACCTCTATAAGGGAACTGGTCTAGGGCCCAGGATTTCATTCCGCCTTAAGGAGGTTTTCGCCTTATATAGGTTTCTATGTAAAGCATGGTAAAAACAGTAACTTTTTAAATGTTTAGTATATTACATGTGTTGCGCCCTCTATAAAAAACAGAATCATATCCCTATTCAATTACAAAATATAGCTTACAGTGTGAGGATATGTGTATATAATGTTAGTATTTAGCCGTATTTTATTTTTATTTTATTATTAATTTTCATCATTATTTATTCATTTTTTATTAAAATTTTCAATTTTTAGTCATTTTTAAGGACGAAATATAAAACAAAAACATTTTTATTA
>JAQIXB010000236.1:0-21543 GCA_034697405.1 Mesoplophora pulchra | reverse complement strand
AAATAAATTATGTCATATTTATGTTAATTTAATTTTTATTATAATTTTAATTATGTTAACATTGTATTAAACACATATAAAATTTAAATATAAATAATTTATATTCATTTTTGTCATTTGTTCATAATCGTACATATTTAAAGCATATTTTCTACTTTTTTCATACTTAATTTAGTTTAAGTAAAAAAATGTGTAAATATTTCTGAATTTTTTTATATTTTCCATTATTTTGACACTCTTATCATGGGTCTACGGTTTTAGCCATTTTTATGTGATTCTTAAGACGATTCTGCCTTAAGAATGATCAAAGGATGGTTATTTTATGGAAATTTCCATTTAAAGTATTATGTCGTGTTTGCGCTATTATTGCTTTTAATACATAATTAAGCCACTGACGCCAATATTAGTGCAAAATCAAAAAAAATTATTTTAAATTTTCATAAAATAATACTGAAATTTACAAAAAAAAAATTTTTTTTGATTTTGCACTAATTGACGTTTGAGACCATAATTATGCGCAAATAATAATTATGAGTAAATAAAAAAGATTATTATATCATTTTAATATACAACAATCAGAGTAAAGTCGTAAACCCGTAAAGTCCCTAAAACTCTATTCGTATGTATTTTTATTTATATTCCACTTTTTTATTTATTTAATTTATTTATATTCTTTAATTTATAATTTTTAATTTAATTTTATTAAATTAAAATGATATATTAATATTAAATATATTAATATTAAATTAGCTTAATTTATTGTTGGTATTGTTGTTAAAGAAAAATTAAACAATACTTTAAATTTATATAAATTATCATTATCATTAATGCACATTATCATTACCAAAAGTTCATAATGATAATGATCATCGACATTTAGAACCGGCATCATCAGTACATAAAGAACCATCATCAGTACAATTACCATCTAAAGAATCATTACAGAATTCGATCATAAATCTAAGTTATGACGATATGTCCACGAATCAATGTGAATGAATGTGAAATTTATGATTTTATTTATCATTCGATACATCATTATCATTATCAGAATTATCAAAATTATCATGACATTTTGCATTTCTTAATCTATTGAATGAAATTACAATCAGAGACGGATTAAGATTAACAAATGTTTAAGTATCGATGTCACGATAATCGCTAAAGAAATTTTCAATATTAAATGCAATTTAGTATTATATGGACAATTGACAGTTTTGAAGACGTTTATTAATGAAGAAATTGCACATAAATTGCATATATGCATTGAAAAGGGCTAAATGTAAATAATCCCTTTAATATTTTTTAACCAAAATTTTGAAATTTCATACATTATTCTATAAAAGCCATGAAAATTCAAAAAAATGCGAAAATGCTTTTAAATGCGGACTTTTGCGGAAAAACAGTGAAAATCAGGAATTTCCGCAAACTTTTCAATGCATATTTAGGATTCCTATTACTTGATTCGTGCACATTATTTAGTTTCCGCAATAATCCCATCTCTGATTATCATCATCATCCGTATATCATCGTATTGATTCAAATGCTTATTATGAATGATGATTTTTCAAAATAAATGCATTAAAACATATAAATCATATGAACATTGTTAAAGCATCAGAACATTGTAAAATACACGCTTTTCATTTGCATATGTTTCACGCGTGAAATGCTGACATTTTTACTCATAAAACACGTGTAAAAACACTATAAATTCTGTCTTTAAAAATGCACTTTATTTATTCATTGATAAACGCGCTTTAAATGAATTTTTATTCATAATTTTATTATAAAATTTACTAAAATTTTAATTTAATAATAGTTTCATGCATTTTTATAGTTAAATTTTTAATATTTTAAAAATTTAAATATTAAAGATATTAATACATATTATAAAAATAAAATATATTAATATAATAAAATTAAAATTTGATAAATATACATAAATAAATTTTAATAATATAAAAAGCGCAAACTTAACACGTTTAAATTATTTTAATATATAATAAATGACATTTAAAAATTATATTTATTTATCATATTCATTATTATATTATTAAAGTGCTTATTATGTGTATGCATAAAAAAATTAAAATATAATTTATAATAAATTTTAATACGATACTCATAAAAAGAAAGAAATTGATTAATGAGTATTATTAATATTAAAGTTTATCCCTTAAAAAGCATGAGACAATACCATGTAAAGACACTTTCAAATGAATGCATTTAAATTTCAAAAAATAATTCTTTTGATTTTTATTAATATCATAGAATAATAACTAAATATTAACTGAATATTATTCTATTATAAAATATTGATAAACGCTAAAAATAAATATATACACTTTAACATTACAAAATGTATAAAATGAATACTTTTAAGAGACGCTTATAATATATTCGATGCCATTATTTTAAAATTTATATTTATGGTAAAATATTTCTCAAATATTATTTTATCTCTAAAATCATACTATAAAATTATTAAAAATTTAAATATATATCACTTTACAATGAATATTTAAAATGTTTTTCTGTTATATCGAAGTTGACTTTAATGGCATGTCATAAATGTTGTATATTTCCAAAGTGAATATCTTCATTTAAAGAGGTTTCACTGTATTTATATATATTTATTTATTTATATAAATTATAAAATTAAAATATATATATCTATGCATATACATTACACACATCCATAAACTAATGTAATATACTCACGAATCACTTTTATTATATTAATAAAAATGCGTAATATTAAAGGTGATTTTATTTTTAGATTTATTTATTCATTTATTATTAATTAAATTTCAGTATATAATCGCAGCGTTTATTCATTTATTAAATTAATTTTTTATTTTCTCATAAATTTTATCATTAAATTCTCACCAAAGCCTATATATATAAAGAAACACTAAACTTTAGTGTAAATTAGTGATTAGTGATTTTTGCGATAAAAAATTCATAATTAATATATATGCACACATGTTTCAGATGCAAAAGTAATTTTTATAAATATTAATGTAATGATTAAAGTGTCAAAAAGTGCATATATGCCTTTTTTAATTTTTAAAAGTTATTATAAAAATAACATATGTGTTCATAGTAACATAACAAATAAGCGCAAAAAAATGGGCTTAATTTTTGTGATTTTTTGAGCAAATTGCTTTTTTAAAATAAAGAGTAAAAGAAAATTAGTGATTTCAATTATTTTTTAGTATTTTCAAATTTATTTTCAAATTTATTGTTTTAAAAATAATATATTAAATGTAAAAAACAAATTTAAAATAATCTAAAATTTTATAATTATTTTCGCTTTTACCATGTTTAGGTGCTTTTTTTAAAAAAAATTTGCTTAAAATTGGACACTTTAGCGATGATTTATTAAAAATTACATTATAAAAGCCCATAATACACATTAACCTGAGTTTTATGAAATAAAATATTTCATTTTATAAATATTTCATTATGTTCATCATCAATAAAATTGATTTTTAATATTATCTCTGACATCACATTAATTAATTTTATTATTAAACATTTAACTCATTTTTATTGACAAAAAATTATGCGCCTTTTGTTATGTTAATTGAGCGTAAAAAATAAAAAAATAAAAAAATAAACAGTTTTTAAATGATGATAAAAATTTTAATGATAATTTTTTAATCATAATTAAGTAATTTTAATAAATTATAAGTTTATGATGAATTTTAATTTTAGAATAAAAATAAAAATATATCATTATATGATAAAAGTAATTAAAATTAACATATAAAAGATTTTAAAATGAATAAATTCCATGTTTTAATGTATTACATACATTAATGTAAAAATACAAATGATATTTGACGATCCTTTAATAGCATAAAACGAAAAAATTCACCGCAATTCTAAGGTTTTTCATTTAAATAATTTAATTCATAATACAATTGTGATTCTAAAAAAGAAATGATACTTTTTTAATGTAAATATATTAATATATTAATTATATATAAATATGTTAATAATTAAAAATTAAAAATTAATTTTTTCATAAAATGGAATTAACATTCACATTTAACTCATTATATATTTATATATAATATATTAATATTAAATGATAATATACTTTTTTCTTAATTTTATTAATAAATGTTTAGACATTTTCCTCTGAAATTTCCATTTTCTGTTCAGATCTTTCGGCAGTGTTAAGAGGATTATGTCCATTCGTACACAGCACTTTATTATTGGACTGTTCAGAGTCGGAATTTTGACGCTATAATAATATCAATAATCAAATTATAAATATAAAATATGCATTAAAATATATATATTAAATTATATATTACATTTAGTTTTAAATTTAATTTCGAAGAATTTCGAACATTTTAAAAAAAGTGAATAAAATTTTATTAAAAAAGCAATGGTAATGGTAATGGTAATAACAGTAGTAATAGTAATAGTGATGCATACTTTTCTTTTAATCAAATGTGAGATGTCATTGATCGGCTTTTCTTTCACCTCTTGACATTTGGCTGCAGCGGCGACCTCTTTAATGCGTTCCATTTCTTCGTCGACTAACGCTTTACGTGCATTGTCCATTTGGTCCTGAGAATCCTCGATTTTGGCTCTCATTTCCGGTAAAAGGTCTTCCAATTGACCGATTTCACGTTCACATGAGTCAATAATGCTATTTTCATTCGATTCTGATGATGATGATGCTGATGATGCCGAAGATGCTGATGCCTCTTTATGAATCGCTATTTTTTTCTTTAAATTCTCGATTCGGCACTCAATAACCTGAATCGCGCTCCGGAAACAGTCATTTGCATTATCGCACTGATTACTGAATGAAAATGCTAATCCCAAATGGTAATATCTAATAATAGCGTATTTATATTAAAAAACGGTTCAAAGTGAACATAATAATAAATATTTTTGAAATATTTACGTCTCTGCGATTAGTCGATCATCCTCAGGTAATGATTCTTTACGAAGACTCAGACATTCCGTTAGTATTTCGATAGCGTTTAGATTATTTTCCCATTCAATACTGATCTCTCCTAACTTTTGTAGTGTCTCTGCCAATTTAAGTCTCATCCCCTCTTTTTCAATGGACCGTGTGAATATGGCCTTAGATAATAGCAGCACCTCCCATGCGACCTCAATATTAGATGCTTCACTATCATCTTCACCATCATCGTCTTTATCCGATTTCCCTTTAGATGTCGATGGTTCACAATCATCCGGCACTTTAATCTCTGCCGTTTTTGTTTCTTTATTAGCGTCTGATGATGATGATGGTGCTGATGATGATGCTGATTCATTCTCTTTTTTCTCTTTTTTATCATCAGTTTCATTCGATTCTTTAGCATCAGCATTATCATTCATTTCTTTATTTTTCTTTTCATCATCGGTTAATTCGATGTCTTCTTCGGTGTCCGTTTTCTTTTCATCGTCTATTTTCAGACATAATCATTAAAATTAATTAAATCATTTAATTTTAAAAAATACCTTTAGAATCATCATCTGTGCCTTTTTCTTGGCTCTGTTCATCACCACCGCCTTTACCATCATTAGCGTCATCATCACTTTCATCATCATCATCATCATCGGGTTCTTCTTCTTCAGTATCAGTTAAATCTGCGACTAAATCATTAACAAAAATATCATTGTATCATATTCATATTAATAATTTTATATGAAAATTTTCAAATGATTATAAAGACACCTTTGGCATGGACGACACCATCGATGACACCGGTCTCTAAACGTGCCAATTCCAAAAGAGCCGATCCGTACTGAAGATACGCATCGGCACATTCATCAGCACCGATACCATATCTCTGATCAAACAATTGACACGATTCCTGTAAACTCATCACTGCCGATTGATAATCATGTACTAACATATGTCTTTTGCCCGATATTAAGTGATGTAACGCTTCAACAGCGATGTCACTACGGTCATCGGTAAATAATCATCATCATCATCATTTAATCATAATAAAACTCTAATCACTCACGTGTTTGATTCGGCTTTTGTCGCACATTCCGATGTCGATGATGATGCCGCTGCTGTTTCATTATCGGCCATAATTTTAATTATTTATTTATTATAATAATATATGTGAAAATTAAGAAATACTTTTTACGGATCACCGATTATTATGTATGAATAAAATACAAATAAAAAATTAATAAAAATATATAACGCTTTTATTATAATTAAATCGACAAAATTATGATTATATTTTTGAAAATAATTGATTTAAAATCTAATAATTTAATGATATTTAATGATTAATGACAATGAAATGAGTGAATCGCGCTTCCGATGTATGAATGAATATTTTAAATGAATGTGTGGCGCTGAAACATGCTCTTTGTCAATGACCATTCATTGCACCATTTATGGCCATTTTTACACTGAAATTAGACATATCTCTTTCATCATATCTCTGTAATCAGCATTTTTTACGGAATTCTTTTTAATTATTCCAATCAATGAATGAATAAAAAGTTTTATTATCAATATATATGTATACAGTCGGGTCAATTTGATAAGAGCATAGAGCCATTGACTAAATTAAATCTCTTATCAAATTGCTACGATTATATTATAATCTCATTAATAGATTATTATCGTATTTTAATTGAAAATCATACTCTTAATATTTTAAGTTTTAAACTTTTTTACAGTCAATGGAAATATCGTAAGAAATATTTTGCTGTTCAATTGGGAGAATGTACTGCTACCAGCATGGTGTTGAGAAGTGTTTTTTTATAGTGTATTGAAATGCAAAATATCTGTTATAACATTTCCAATGACTGTAAAAGTTTATTGTGAAGAAAATGCATTAAAAACGTGAATATCCTGATTATGAATTCGTAAATGCGGAAATTAAAAACATTTCCAAATTTCTCAGTACAAAAATTGTATATTAATAGAGATTAATAAGTTTTAACTCAAACTATAAGAGGTAAAAAAGAGGGAACTTTCAAATGAGTTTTTCACACAAAACATTTTCCTTTTTTAGGCTAAAGATATAAGTGAACTTATTATTAGTTCAATTAGTTTTACATTTATAAAAATATTACTTCATTTATATTTTATTATATTATTTAAAAAAAATATTGTAAAATATAATAAAAGAAAAACTTTTAACACATATGAGTTAATTCAATATTTTATTTTAAAATATATTTTATTAAATTATTTAAAACATTAAATAAAATTTAATATTCATATTTTGCACATAGAGAATTACATGCATTAAATATATTTACATAATTACATTAATTTTCTTTTGATAATAAAAGAACTAAGTTTAAATATATATATAATATACTCTTTTGCTATTTATAAAATAGAAAATAGTATCACATATGAATGAATTAGTAAAAGAAAGGACTAGTGATAGTGGACACTATTAAACGCTACCATCTAATTTTGTCTTTATATTCCTCATAAACGCTCCATCTTTTTAGGGTTTCATATCCCAATACAATAAAAGCCGATGATATTGAACTTTGAGTTAAACGTGCGGAGAGACCCTTTCGAAACACATTAAAATGCTCCTCACCCCATAGACGTTTCACTGCCATTGTGTATGAATCTATTCGTTGCACCTAATTATAGATACAAAAATAAATTACATCATTATTGTTAAGCACATAGGTCGTAGAGACAGAATTTACTCCGCTTCAATTCTCTTATAAATGTTTTAAAACATTTCCTGTTCATTCAAATGAATTTAAGCACAATTCGTCTCTACGAACTGTGTGACTAAATGCAATTATTATAAAATATTACCTGAATATTCGCGCGTAAAACATCCAAAGGATTTGTGAGTATCGCCACAGTCATTCCGCTTAAAGTACCCGCAGAGCATTGTATTAGCATATGATAAGTATTCTCAGGTAATAAACTGATTAAATTTCCTAAAAATATAAATTATATTTAAATATAATGCTTAAATATTTAGAAATAGAAAGTTAATACCCGAATAAATGGGGTAAAACATCCACCATAATGCACTGCTCGGAACGTATGTATTTAAAGAGGCGAAATATCCACGGTAAAAGCCTTTGAGTCCGTCCCTACGGTATAATTCTTTTATGACGGCATATGCTAAACTCCCGCCGTTTTTGACTTTACTGCGATCGATTTCCAAAGGATTCGCAAATGAATTCACTCTTTCATTTTGAGGTTTTCCCCCTTTAGTTGCGGATCCCAAAACCATTAAATGCTGTGATATAACATCGAAAGGGGTAATTATAGTTTGAGACACTAATGAACCGCATCCTCCTCCGATGAGACCTTTAATCCGATTGTCATATATATGGGCACGATTCGTGAGGACATCTCTCACTTTTTCGTATGTAATGATATATCCGATTCCGGATACCGATTGCATTGTGTTAATCCAAAAGCCTTTGTAAAGAGCACCATAACCCTCATGCGAAATGATCTTTACAAAAGCATCGAATGTGCCACGATATACTGTATTTTGTTTCTGAATCTATATTTATATAATTCAATAAATATGTGAGTATTATACATTAATAATATTATTAATGCATTTTTATATTTATTGAGATGTCCGCACAATAAAATTAAATATAAACATATATTAATATGACATAAAAGACAGAACCGTATCTTTACGTATGTATGTACGTTATTATCCATAATATATAACTATTGATTGAATGGACTAACATTAGACATAAAAGAATGTGAAAAATTTAATTAAAAAAATATCGATACAAAAGTTTAATACGATCCTATTAATTAATGATGAATGATACTATCACATGTGAACATGTTAAATATGGCAATACTTTCGTTTCCATTTTTAATTTAATTTATCTTTTAATTTATTTGAAAGTTAATTTCCGGGTATTAAATCATGAAATTATTTTATTCGTGTATTTAATAATAGTGAAAAATGTATAAAAAGAATACGTCATTAAATAGAAAGTTTAAAGTGCCATAATCTATTATTTAAAAATAATTAAACATAAAAATTCACTGAATTATTATATTTAAGTGTATTTTATTAGTATATTATGCAAATATACTCATCATTTAAGTTGTTTTACAATGCATTTCACAGTTCCAATGCAATTTCACCATAGATATTAAACTTTAAATTGAATTTTCATTTAAATATATGGAAATGATATCTAAAGAAATGAGTAAAGATCATTCCGTCATTTATTATGCATAAACACATTTCGATACATTATGACATTTGAGATTTGTAACTTTTTTATGAAAATTATAATTATGAAAATGCGAAATAAAAATTTAAAACAAAATTTAAAACAAAATTTTTCATAATTAAAAAATATCAATATATTTGCATATTAATTAATATGTTAATTTTTACATATTTTTTAAGACTCAAGAGAATCGAGCTTATGTCTGAGCATATTACAATCATTAGTTAATTAATAAAATGATATGTAATATAATGTCATATTAAAATCTGAATAATTAAATATTTTAATATTTTAATTAATTATATTATTTATTAAAAAATAACGCCTAAATATATATATATAATATTTCAATATATTAATTAATTAGATAAATGCTTATTTTAACGGTCAATTTGAAAGGGTCAGAATTTTCAGAATTTTCAAAAAAATATAACTCAATTAATAAGAAAATGTCTCGAATTTTAATCATAAAAATATATTAAAATTTATAATCATAAAATATATTAAAATTTATAATCATAAAATATATTAAAATTTATAATCATAAAATTTTGAAAAATTTTATAAAATTTAAAATAATTACATTTTTTGAATGCATTTAAATTTAATAATTTTTAAATAAATTAAAATGATGTTAAAATATTAAAATATTAACATTAAAATAAATAAAAATTTAATGAATTAATAATTACGACTAAAGTCTGAATTATTAATTCATTACATTCATAAATTCATTTATAAATTATGTTCAAAAGTAAAGGTATACATTTGTCCTGTTAATTTTGGAACATCATGTATATGTAATTTATGCACATTTTTAATAATTACAATTTTTATTTTTAGAAAATTTTAAAATTTAAATTGAAAATGCAAATTTTAAACATTTATATCATTCTTTAACATAACATAACATTATAAATGTGATATCCCCAAAGGATGCATGTAATTTGGTTATGGTAAAGAATCATGTATATTCATTATGAGAGTTAAGATCGTATTATCATTAATGTGATCATACGATCGTTACAAAACTTTTCTCACTCATGTATGACCTTTGAAAGTATTTTTTAAAAAAAATTAAAAATTTAAAACATTTTTATTATCAATTATTTGAACTAAAAAAGTGTAAAAAACAATTTTTATTACACATTTTAGGACATAACCTTTTAGAACAGAGACAGCATCATATACGTGAACATTTATATTAAAATTTATATTTATATCTCATGATATAAGATCGCGGAATGAAAATATGCATATATATTAATGCATTATTAATTTTAAATATAAATAAAAAAAATATTAAAAATTTTAATTTAAAATACACATATGTTTATGTTTAATTAATATATATTTTTAGATAATCATAATCATAAAAAATTAAACGTATAAATTATGTAATAAATAATAAAAAAATATTGCGTTTAATATTATTATAAAAATATCATAAAATTGAGAATTAATTTTTAATGATAATGTAAAAATATAAGAAATGTGCGCACATCATTTATACTAAAAATGAATGAAAGTTAATGATAGTCATAGACCTGTAAACGCGTTTTAATCACCGTCAATGGATAGAGAATGACTCTGATGGCGAAAGAATTCACCACCGAAAGACTAAAGAATCGCGATTTATTCATCATTCCCCATTCTATGGTGATCATAGACGGTGTTTGATGATGACGCTGTTCCGATTTCACAGGTTCCATGTGTATGTGTATACGTTAATTGCTTTATTATAAGAAAATTTAATTCTAAAATGTAAACAATTATTATACGAAAGAATATTGTATTTATTCTTCGATAATGTCATCACTTTAATTCACGTGTCATTAAATAAAATTAAAATTCAATTCATTTATTATTATATCATAAAATTAAAATCATAAAATATAATTACATTTAAAATTAATGTTAAAATTAAAATTAAATAACATTTTTAGAAATCATTTTCATATGCATTTTGCAATTATTATAAAAACACATGTTTTGGTAAATATATGATAATCATAATCCCCCCTTTTTTAGGCGTTTCAATGAATTCATCATATAAAATATATTTTCCCCTTTAATATCGTACATCATCTGTTAATAGCCCTTTAATAACATTTCACTGATATCAGTGTATGAAATCACACCGCTATTGGGTTAAGTAAAGAGCTTATTTTAAGAGCATCGTAATGCAATATTTATAATGCATTTCCGCATACATATATTGTATACAATTCAAATATTCAGCTCTTCACTATGTATGGTTACCGTGTATGATTTGTAAGTCACGTATCATGTTATATTAAGTTACGTTTGATCTTTTTGATAAGTCACATACGTGACTTACGAATTGTGTATGGTTTCCTATATATGACTTAATATACTTATGGCAATTTAATAAGAATTTAGATTTATATACGCTCTTAAGAAATTGCTAAACACGGTATTTTTGAGTCTAAATACGTTTTGTTTTCGTTTATGCATAAATAACATTTAAAAATTACAAAAAAAAGTTAACATACAATTAAAGTGCGAATAAAATATTAAATTTAAAGATATTAAATTTTATTATTATTTATATTTTATTTTAAAGATACAAAAAATAAAATAAAAGAAATTATAATATAAAATCAAAGATTTCAAAATTAGAGTTTAGTGTATGTAAAGAATGATGAAATTTCTTTTATCATTTAAAAACATTAATTTAATATTTTTTTGATTAATTTTAATCATAAACAATTTACAAAAAACAAAAAATAAATATGAAAATAATATTTTATTATAAAATAAAAATGTTTTATTTTCATTTTTTTTTAAAAAAAATAATGTATATTTTCATTGACAAAAGATCCGCCCTTAGACTAAACCTAAACCTGTATCAAAGTACAGCTCAAACTTTAGTTCAACTTTTAGTGTCTTAAGTTATAACGGCACAGTATGGTAATAATAAAGTTAAACTTTTAACAAATTAAAAGACTAAAATTTTTAAATGTGTTTTTTCTCATATGTACTTATAAATGAATGAAATATTTATTTATTTATTTTAAAAATCAAATTAAATGTTTAATAAAAATATGTACATCTTTGAGATGAATAATATTTTGATAAAAATTAAAATTTTAGCTCTTTTATTATGCTCAATTGAAACGGTCTATGGTCAGATTGAATCAAATGATACGGGAATATTTTCAGGTAAATTATTCATAAATAAAATCACTTTTTAAGTAAATATTAAACATTTTTAAAATAATTATTTTAATTTAAATTTAAAATGAAATGATTTTTCAATAATTGAATTAAACGATGATAAAATTAACATTAATTATGTTTTAATATTAAATAAAATATATGTAAATAATATATGTAATGTTAATTTTTATACGTTTAAATTTAATATAATTTAATTGTTATTTTTATTAATAAAATAAAAATTTAAATCATTAAATTAATTTATTATTTTTTTATTAAAAAATAATAAATCATATTAAAATTTAGTTATCATTATTTAATCTTAGCTAAAATGTTAAGGAATGACATTTATAATTTAAATCAAAATTTCAAAGTCAAATGGTATAATATTTATATGTAATAAAATATAATTAAAAAACTTTATTATCACTAAAAAAAGTTTCCGTGTTTTATATCGGAAGTTTTAGTTTTAGTTTTAGTGCATATGAAAGTCGTTTAACACATCTCTGCTAAAGTTTAAGGGTCAATAAACTTTTATACCGTACAGTGTTTGACAATGAACTGGTTAAAGGCACTTTCTATATTTATACTATTTATTGCTGCGTTTTTCAGTTTTGATGGTCATTGTTTATCAAACTAATGAATGGTCAGTGTGTCTCATTTCACGCTGTTTAACTACTAATGGCCTAAGGATATAATAGCATTTGAAATAAATGTCAATGCCCTTTTTGTGTTTTTCTTAAGTTTTTTTATTGTATTTCACCCTCAAAAAGCCTTTTCACTAAAATTTTTTTAAATGCACTTTTCACATCAGTTAATTACAATAATAAAACATAACGTTATAAAAGTTAATGGTAATGAATGGATATCATTCGCGCACTGTTTCCATTTATTGTTTTCTTCATCCTGATCCTTATACGACATTTGTAACAATAATTTTTAAAAATTTATTGAATAAAAAAATTAAAAAATATATTAATAAATTACATAATTCATATATACATATTCATGTAAATTCTTATCTTATTATTGTTATTAAAATTAATATAAATAAACTATAGATATATGGAGCAGTCTAACATCAGTTGGAAAAGCGCCGGCATGTCCCGGGGAATGTGTCCATGCGATTACATCGATATTTTGTGATAATGTTTTAGAGGAAATTACCTGTGGTGCCGCATTCCTCCGCTGCTGTGTTCCCAATGAATTCTCTTACGGTACTCCCGTGGAAACATCAGCACCTTTACCTGATGATCATGGTCATCACAATGAAGGAACTTTTACTATAAACAACAATAACATTCATAACAATAATAATAAAAATAATAATAATAACAATAATAATAACCATTTCCAAATTAATCAAAATAATAATGATAAAAATATTAAATTTGATAATGGTCAATCGTCAACAATGCCCACTTTTACGACATCGAAAACCCCATACATTCATTCAGTACCATTAATTATAAGGCCATCACATCATAATGCATATATGCCCTCATCATTTGTGGTCAGTTCTTCCAATATCAATGCTTTCGATCGATTCCCATTATCACAGACACTTTCAACACCATCATCTTCGCCTATGCTTTCATCAGCATCTATATTATCATCATCTATATCTTCAGCATCGACAGTGCCAGAATCAAATGCATTCACAGTTAACTCAAACATATCTAATAATGAACAATTATCATTAACTCAACAATGCCCTGGAAAATGCATTGAATTAAAATATGTTCGATACTGTGGTAGCATCTTAAGTAATGGCAAATGTCCGATTGAAAACTTTCAATGCTGTTTATATGGCGATAATGATATCATTAATAAAACTAATTTAATATATAGTAATATAACATCCATAAATAATGCATTATTATCTACCACTTCCACTACTACCACTACTGAAATACCCACTACAACTACTACTACTACCACCACTTCCACTACCACTACAACGACCACGACTCCAGCACCAACGACATCTGATCCATCAAATTCTATGCCATTATGCGAAGGCACATGTGTGGTACCATTTTTTAGTCTTTTATGCGATGATACTGACGATGAAAGATATTGTCCCAATGGTGGTACATGTTGTATTAGTAAACAGCCAATTACAACGACACCCGAACCTATAGGACCATGTCTTGGAACATGTATACCGACGATACTAAGCGGTGTATGTAACAGACCTTCAGAATTAATACTTAAAACTACTGATTGTACATCGGGTACAATATGTTGTTACACTCCGGGAACTGATTCTGGTACTAATACAAATCTTCTGAAAAACAAAGACGATCATTATGACGATCCTCCTTTATTATCCTCAAATAACCATACACCCGATCAAAATGGTTCGAAAAATTCGGAACCATCACAGTATTCAGGGGGTACTATAATATTTCCTCCTAGTAAACCTCTACCTTTGCCTTCACTACTCTTTCCTCATCAGCCTCATATGCCCCCGGAACAACATAAAAGACCAATCGATATGCCCCCACCATTGCAACAACATAATAGACCTATGGACATGCCTCTGACAATGGATCAACATAATAGGCCTATCGATATGCCGCCATCCCTAATGCCAATACATTCATCAAAACCTCAAATGACACCCGATGGTGACAAAATGCTCATGAAACCCCCGAATATGATGCAAGGAACAGGCGGACCGTTTTGTCCCGGAACATGCATCTTTCCTTTGGTACGATTCACGTGTTACGGGGCAAACGCCATTTATCCCAAATTCCAATGTTCGAACTCTGCTCAATTGTGTTGTGCGTCAATGAGTGACATACAAAATTTTGAGGCGAATGTCATTGCAAATAACGGTGTATGGCGTCCCCCGCGCCCCCCTCAGCCCCCCATGGACACAATTAACACATCAGCAATTCATAGTGATGTTTCCATATCTAAACGTAAATATTTTAATTTTTAATTTTAAAATATTTAATGATTTTAATGAATTTTTAATTTAAATTTAAAGCGCATATAAAACATTCGAATCCATACATGTGTGGTATAAAAGGGTCATATCGTAAAGAGACACCACGTGTTGTCGGAGGCAGTGAATCATTCCCGAATGAATGGTGTTGGCAGGTATTGTCACTTAAAGTCACTTAAAGTCGAAATTAAACTTAAAAGTGCTAGTTAACATTCATATATTTATACATTTATATGTTGAACTTTTAAGGTCGCATTAATCAATAGCCAAAATCAATATTTATGCGGCGGTGCTTTAATTGGTGCACAGTGGGTACTGACAGCAGCACATTGTATTACAAAGTAAACTTTTCACTTTTATCTTTAATGTAAAGTGAAAGTGAATCTATGTTTTGTTTTAAATAATAGTTTAGTGCGAAATGGTGACGCAATTTATGCACGTGTCGGGGATTATGATCTGACCTCTCAATTGGGGAGCAGAGGTGCACAGACTCAAAGGGTCAGCACGACATACATTCATCATAATCACAACGGACAAACTTTAGATAATGGTAATAATTTTGGCATTTTTTTTAAAAAAAAATTTGCAATTTTAATGATCGTATTTTTAAATTTTAAATTTTATTTTTTAATATAAAAGATATTGCATTATTGAAACTTCAGTCTCCGGTCGAACTGAACGAAGCCGTTTGTATCGTATGTTTACCCGCGCGTGGATCAAAGAGGAAATCGGGAAAAAGATGCACTGTCACTGGATACGGATATAGGGATGAATGTAATTTAAAATTATCATTGTTTTTGTATTTAATTTTTAAAAATATATATATTTAATATTTGTGTATTCAGTATTTAAAAAAAGTCTAAACATTTCTGTCATGTTTTTCACACGTTTATAATATTAAAGGTCG
Organism: Mesoplophora pulchra; assembly: GCA_034697405.1. Lineage (NCBI taxonomy): Eukaryota > Metazoa > Arthropoda > Arachnida > Sarcoptiformes > Mesoplophoridae > Mesoplophora > Mesoplophora pulchra. The sequence goes on along the minus strand of JAQIXB010000236.1, from coordinate 5,284 downwards.
TATTTTACACGTCTCCCGATAAAAGTGATTGATTTTTCAGTCATTATTTTAGTATTTTAATGCAGTACTTTATGTTTATATCTCAATAATATAATGTTTTTTTATTTATAATGTTAGTAATAGAGATATATTAGTAATAAATAATGTCAGTATTAGAGATAATGTCAAATAATAGACTAAAATAGAATTTACTGGAATTTACTAGAATTTAATAGAATTAACTATAATTTTCTAAAATTTATTTTCCTAAACTTAAGTCATAAAAAATGTTTAAAATTTAAAATTCATTATTATTTTTATAAAAATCATTATTTTAACATAATGTGATTCTTAAAATTTTAATATTTTATTTTTAAATTCATTAAATATTAATTATAAAAAAATATTTATTAGAAAATTACAAATATTTTTATATTAATAATAAAAAAATAAAATGTAAATATTTAGCGGGTCCCATCGCACTGAAGATTCGTGAGGCATTAATCCCAATTGTCGATGATCAGGAATGTACAGTCAAAATCAATGCGGTCACAGAGAAACTATTTATTCTTCCTGCTAGTAGCTTCTGCGCCGGTAAAATATTCTATTTTTATATCAATTTATTTCTAAATTTTTATTTTTAATCATAATATTATAATTAAAATGTAACTAACGACATACTAAATACTATGTACGGTATACTACAGGAGGAGAGGAGGGGAATGACGCGTGTCAGGGTGATGGCGGTGGACCTTTGACCTGTGAAATCGATGGTTATTATGAATTAACAGGATTAGTATCATGGGGTAAGAATCTAATTTATTTAATGATTTTATTTAAAACTTTTATTAAAATTTTTATTTTTAAAAAAATATTTATTTTAATAATTGCTCATTATAATTTTGATTTAATTTTTTATTAAATATAAAAATAATATGTGTGTAAAACGTGAATAAATGTGTCTTTTGAAATGATGTCACAATATGTTTAAATATATTTTCACAGCTCTTACAATGCTAGTAAATTTTGACATATAAAAGAGCATGGGTATTCGCGTGTTAAGATACATTACGAATTTTTTATTTATAAACACATATACAGTATGTCTTAATATACGATATGATTCATTTTTATAACTGTTTCCGTAATTTTAAGACACACTGTACATGTTTTATTTAGAAAAAAAGTGAAATAAATACACTTTTATAGTATTTTTAAATAATTAATATTTTGTATAAAGGTTTTGGCTGTGGACGTTCGGATGTTCCGGGGGTATATGTAAAAGTGTCTTCATTCATAGGATGGATCAATCAAATAATCAGTGTCAATAATCAATAATTTTATAAAATACTTTACTCTTTATTTAAGCGTCAAAATTGATCATATGCCACTAGTCATTTATGATTGGGATTAACTGTCATTTTAAAATACATTTTTATATTATAAATTACGGTTAATTACTTGAGTCATAGAGACAACATGCAAATGAATTTGCTTATGAATGTTTAAAAATACACGACATGCTAAACAAATTCAAGCACAATCTATCTCTAAGACCTGCGTGATTAACTGTGATATAATATAATTTTCATTTAATTTAAATATACATTCATATGATTTAATTTTAATGAATTTTTATTTATATTTTTATAATTATATATGATTATCTTTAATTTAATTTAATTAAAATCTGTATTTTTCATTAATATTATGCTTAAATTATTTTCATAATTATTTTTATTAAAAACTTAAGTATCATTGTGATTAATTAAACATACATTTTTCTTTATTATGAATATAAATGTAAAGAAAATATTTGACTTAAAAATAAACTTAAATTATACTATTACATGCGCTATTCTATTTTATTAATATATATTAAGTATACTTTTTAGTAATTGGAATTCCCATTGCAATTTCATCATTTCATTTTATTATTTTTAAATAATGATTATTAGTTTTTCTATAATTATGTTACTGGTATACTAGTATGTATACTAGTGTACATATAATACTAAAGTATACTAAAGTGTATATATACAATATATTTAAGAAAAGTCTTTATGGGGAATTCTGTATTCAATGAACTAATTTCTCTGGGGAATCCCATTTCTATATTTTGAACTTATATAACAACTAGTTACTAGTTATTATGAATTGAAATTAATAAATTTCCCTAAAGAATGCTTCCAAAGAATCAGACCGAATCTCTAATCAAATATTTTCGACATGTTTATTATGCTAATATTTTAAAAATTTAATTTTTTACGTATAAAATTATTCAAAAGTCTTAAAAAATAGAATTAAATGTAATTAATAATACGCATTTATATTAGAAACGGATACACATACATATGTATGTATTATAAGAATGTATTAAAATACAAATCAATGATATGTCATTATAATGGTAATGGTAATGAACACATGAAGTATTTCACCACAATAATAACTAAGTGTTGGGTCATTGCCTTAGACCATTATAAAATAATATTGTATTAATGGGAGTAACAAAAGGAGCGAATAAATAATAAAATGAAAGAAAAACATAAACAATACTTTTAAAGTTTTGCAAAATTTTATTAATAATATAATAATAGTATAGTAATATATCTATTCCCTCCTCTCTTTTTTAACTGAATTTTCGTCACAATATTATTTGGTTTAATGTTTAGGATCCACTAGTAATACATATACTATGGTATATATATTAAAGTATATATATATATTTACTATGATAATAAGCGTTTGTGGGTCGTTAGTTAAGTTAAGGTGGGATCATACATGTCATTATTTGGGTCAATCGTTACCAAATTACATGAAAGTTTTATTATCGTGAAATGTGTGTTCTTTCATTTCTAAACATTCATTTTAAAAAAATTTATTTAAAAAATATCATTTAATAAATATGAGTTTTATGTGTGCTTTTTCTATGCTCAAATGTTATCTTAAATATTCTTATGTTATATATTGAGAAAAGTGTCAAATTCTAAATAAAGTGATGATACGGCGGTGATTATACTGTTATTAACTAATTTATAATTAAATTAATTAAAAGTCTTATAAAGTACTTTCTAATGATGGTATGTATTTATTTTAATAAAAATTTTATATTAAATATTAATTATTATAAATATTAATTTACTAATTATATAAGTAATTATATATGTAATTTTACACATACGTATTATTACACTTAAGAGTTAAATTTATATAAATAAAATAATCAATTTTTTTACTATATTTAGCATAAAGTAATAGCATTTCCTATTTCCATTACTTACAAATTTTCCCTCTTATGTTTGATAACATATACTATGTGATTGATCAAAAACTAGACTTTTGCATTAATCTGTTTTTTTTATAAATTATAATGTATATGTTTAAATAGATTTATATTAATAATATATAAAAAGCTAAAAATAGTTATTATTTATGTTTAATGTAATTAACATTATTAATTTAATTAATTATATTTAATATTTAGTTTTTTAGTGCATTATGGATAATTGTATTTTTAAGTTACCACAATACAAATGTGATAAACGCAAAAGAGAGAGAACCGAAACAGGGATGTAAGTGAATTGAGCCCCTTTTTTAGAAACTCATTTTCAGCATGAAACTTATTTATATAAATATTTATTAAATAAATAAATAAAATTCTACTAATATTGAATTCTACTAATAGTGAATATCTAAATAATAAATTAGAAGTTGCACTGTTTTCTTGTATGTTTGCACTTGAAAATGTAGGGCTTGTGCCAAATAGATTTAATACTAGCACCATTGGGAATTTTTTATCAAATATCGCAGCAGTAACTAATATCAATTATTGTCGTACACCGTTGGGATTTCCCGGAGAATGTGGTGACATCAGAAGATGCATTTGGATTATATTCGATATGTCAATGTTACGACAGTCCGTATGTTTTCGAAATTTACTATTTCCCGGCGTATGCTGTCCCATGGCACAACAACAGTCAGCATCATCATTATCATCGCCATTATCATCGCCATCATCATCACCATCATTTTCATCATCATCATCATCGTCATTTTCGAGCTCAGTTAAGCCAATTGTGGTATAAAAAGCATTAATATTTATTTATTTATTTCTATTATTAAATGAAATTAATTTTATTTTTTTATTTTATTTTTTATTTTTTTGACATAATAAAAGTCATCGCAAACTTTTTCGTCGCCTCAAACATCACATATGACTCATTCAACTTTAGTAACACCAAAGCCCACGCAAATAACCACATTAACCATAAGTACCAAAAGGCCAATAATTAATTATACGACAAAAGTGACAACACAAAGACCTTTGACATTTAAAGTTACTTCAATGCGACCCCATTGGGGGTCACATATATCCACAAATAAACCATTCACTCAAATTACAAAACCATCATCACACACTTTAATTGAAATAAAAAACACGACTAATTTAATGCTGCAAAGATCAGGTATTTACATATTTTATATGTACCAAAATACTATAATATAAAAAAGATACATAGTATACACTAGTAATATATTATTAATTAATAAAGTTTATAGCATTATAAGCAAATATAATTATAAATGCATATAACTATTAATTATATTTGCATATATTTAGATATATTTAGATATATTTTAATTAAAATACTTAATTTAAATATAAAAATATAACATATAAATATAATTATATACATTGTTATAATTGGATTTTATATAATTTAACTATAGCTTTAGTGTTAATATGACTTTAACTAAAATTTATATGTAATTTAACTTAAAAGATTGAAAATAATATAATTTATAGAAAATTAAATAAAATGCATAATAAATAATTAATAATCATTGTTTAGTTTATATCTGTAAATTTAATTAATAATTAATTTATAAATATGTGGAAAATAATTAGATTGTGGAATGAGCGGTCGTGATGCTCGTATTGTTGGAGGTTCTGATGCAAGACCCGGACAATGGCCATGGATTGTACGTCATTATCATTATTTTTATTTTAATTAAAATTAATATTATCATATATTAAATTAAAATTAAAATAATTATTCTGAATATAAAGGCTGCGATATTTCTCGATAGTGTAAAGGGTCGAGAATTTTGGTGCGGCGGTGCACTCGTAAATGAACACTATGTATGTTAATAATAAATAAACTAATAATGCATAAACTAAACTATAGTTATATAACATATTATATATTAATATTAATTATAATTAGAGTGTCCAAAACTGCTTTTTTGCTTTTTTTATTTCTTTAAGAATATCTAAAAAATAAGTAGATATGTGTCCATA
>JAQIXB010000235.1:0-21623 GCA_034697405.1 Mesoplophora pulchra | reverse complement strand
ACATTATCACGTGTGTTTTGGGACATTCCATTTAAAAGTAAAGGGCTTTTCTCATACTTTAGCATTACATAATATTAGATTATATTACATAATATTACATAATATTAGTACGATCGATATTTCCGATCACTTTCATATTAATTAAACACAATTTAAAGATTTTATTTTATAATTTAATAATGTATTCCCCCCTAAGCTCAACGCACTTTCACATCCACTTATACCTGAACCTTAAATTTGCATATTTTACTTTTTCACAGTCATAATTTGATAATTTTACCCTTTAATTTTTTTTATTTAAATTTTAATTATAAAATTAATTTTTTATTTTATCCCAATAATATAAATATAAATATTTATTAGGGTTTTGAGAGTAATTAGTTATTGAGAATTCACCATTTATACCCATATATTTATTTAAAAATTTTTAAGTAATTCTGTACCTATTAAATAATAGCATTTTTTATAAATAATTTTTTGCATATAAAAATGCAGCATTAAATCCTATTATGTCCACTATTTCATGGATGGTCATTTGACGATCATATATTAATCATATACAGTGAAACCTCTCTTAAGTGGACACGTATTTGCAACAGACTAAGTGTTCGCTTAACAGAGGTTCACCCTAATGTTAAGTTTATGGGAGGAGTTAATTGTGTCACAAAATAACTGTCCGCTTAAGAGAGGTGTCCGTAACTGGAGAATTCACTGTATTAATATATTTTTATATCCATATTTTCATGGGTCACTGCTGTTTTAGGGTCATTTTCAAGTGATGTGAATAAAACTTTGAATATAAATGTATAATGGAATTTGAAATACAAAAGGAATATATCCTATGGCAACTTATGATTGAAACAATATAGCAAAGCAATTGCATTATATAGTGCCATAAGATATAAGTTTAGCATTATTCTTATTGTTTTTCAATTTACAATGATCGTATGATAATTGCAAAGTTAAAACATAACATATAATAAAACTATAGATATCTATAAATATCTAATGATATAAAAACATTAAAATAAATTATAAAATCATACTCTAAACTAAAATATTAGTTTTTTAAACAATGGATTGGCATTGAAACTATAGATAGGGTTTATTCTAATGTTTTATAAAAATTATTTTATTATTTATATTTTAATAATATTATTAAATATTTTATTTTTTTATCATTATATTATAAGAATCACATTAACGTAAAAGAAACATTCAAATACATGGTGATTTTTATATTTAATAACATTTATATTTAAAATTTTTAAACTTTTGAATTATGAAATATGAAAAATCAAAGTTCAAAAATATTATTAATATAAAAATAGTAATTTATATCATATAATAAATTTTTTGTTTAAATCTCTTTATTATTTAATCAAAAACCGTTAATAAAAATTAATATTTGAAAATATCACTGTATTAATATTAATTTATTACTCAAAAATATTTTTTTTCTGCCGATTAATGAAAGTTATAAATTAATATATCTTTTTTGATATAAAATTTAATACTTTTGAAATAAATTTTATTATATTTTAAGTTTATTTTGGCACAAAAATATCTTTTTATTATTTAATGGCACATGCATCAGTATGTGATAATTAATATGCATATAATACAATATGTATGATAAATTATCATGAAAATTTACCATTTAATTAATTTTATTTTTTATAAAAATTATTACATTTTTATAAAATACGACTCTATTATTATAATAAAAATATTTGATATTTATTTATTGCTATTATCATATAAATAAAAGTTATAAATAATAATGCATAACATTTTTTAGTACAAAAATGTATTGTATTGTATTGTATTAAAATGAATTTAATAATAATTCTTAAGATTATGATAAAATTATCATATGATTTTATTGAATTACAATCATTATCTCATTTTTTAATCATTATATATATTGAGACATTTGAATATGTGAGAATAAAGAGAAAATGCAATTAAAAGTAATAGTGTTAGTATTGTCCATCACCCTACAATTAGGGTATGGCGCCTCTATTAATAATGAGGAAAAAACAGATTATACTAATCATAAACTATTACGTTTTCATCCAAAAAATCTAAAAGAAGTGAATTTTCTTTTTAATTTAAAAGAAAAGTTTAACGTATGTATTAAAATATACTAAAAATTTAACAATTATTTTTTAAAATAAAAAACTAATGTTTTATCCAATTTTTAGTTGGATTTTTGGAATGATCCGCGTGTTAATGTTCCGACATTAGTTCATTTGAGTCCATCGCAATATGTTTTATTCAAAACATTACATAAATTAACTAAAATTAACCATGTTTTAGTATCAGATAATTTACAAAAGATGATGAACGCTCAAATTAAAGAATCGGAAAAAGCGAAAGCACTAAATCCTAAAGCGTTTGATTATGAAACAGCGTATCATTCATATGATGAAATTGTGGCGGAATTAAAAAATGTCGCAAATGCCAACCCTAATATTGCGACCTCTTCAAGTATCGGGACGTCATCACAGGGTCGTCCTGTACAAATGATAAAGTTAACTAGCCAATCAGGAACAAGTAAACGCGCAGTGTTTTTAGAATGCGGCATTCACGCCCGTGAATGGATATCACCGGCGGCATGTCTTTGGATAATGAATGATTTAGTGACGAATTCTGCGAACAGTGCACTTTTGGATAAATTCGAGTTTTACATCGTTCCGTCTCTTAATTGTGACGGTTATGTCTATACATGGACCAGCACCAGATTATGGCGCAAAACGCGACGACAAAATTCAGGCTCAACATGCTTAGGCGCCGATCCTAATCGAAAGTCAGCATTTTAAACTACAGTATTTGAACGATATTATGCCCATTACACGCCCCTGTGTTAGTACTGTTACAGCATAAACCTAACCCGATAACTTATTTTTGTAATTGAATTGTACAATGCATTTATGTACAATGAATGTACGCATTGTACAATTCAATTACAAAAATAAGTTATCGGGTTAGGTTTATGCTATAATACTACCCTTTGTTAGTACTGTTTGTGCTGCGTGTGCAATCAGCTGAGGTACATAATATCGTCCAAATACTGTATATATAAATTAAATAAATTTATATTATATATTATATATTATATATATTATATATATTATATATTATACCATGTTATATCATTATATTATGTATATTATATATTTTACTAAATTTTACTAAATTTTAATTGTTTAGTTGGGATGCTAGTTTCTGTACTCAGGGGGCATCGAATAATCCATGTTCTGACACATATTGTGGTGATTTCGCATTTTCAGAGCCCGAAACTAAAGCCATGTCCGAATTAGTATTAACTAAAAAGGGCAGTGTCGCAGCATATTTTGGTATACATTCCTATGGACAGATGTGGATGTATCCCTATGGATATTCTAATGCGGTGCCCCCGAATCAGTCTCAATTGGTATTTACTTTAATAATCACTTTATTCAAAATATAACTGAAATTTCATAATTTTAGTTATATTTTATAATTAAATGATACTATAATTTTGAGTATACTATTATATTTGCTATTTAATAGTAACAATAGTTTTACTGTTGATCACAAATGTCGTAGAGATTAAAATTAAATATTTTAGTTTTATAATTAAAGATAACATTTTAAAATTATAAATGAATAAATATTAAAATTGAAATATTTTTAGAATCAAATATCCTCTGCCGCTGTGAACGCCATAAAAAACACAAATAATTTATCGTTTAAATATGGAACCATCGCCGCAACTATTTGTAACTTATATCAGTATACATTATGATTTTTATATAAAAACTCAATTTTAGTACACTCATAGTATATATTTTATCATTTAAACTATGATCCTATACCTTATAGTAAAAGTTCTATTTAACGCTAAAAGTACATTTTATTGTTAATTTTTATAATTTAAACCTAAACATGCGCATATCATGTTCGTATTATCATACATTTTTAGCGTTAAAAACCTCTTTCACTGTAACAATGTTTTGTTACATTAAAATAATTTTACATCCCTATAATTAAGTTTTCATTTATAGAAAACATAATGTATATGACATTATTAAGTAGTAATACAGTCGAACCTCTCTAAGATGTAAGGATAAGCCTTTGTGTCAATCTATTCTGTTTTTAAGAGGTTTGACTGTATTTTATAAATTAACATTTATTAACTTAAATATGTTTACAGATATAGCATCGGGATCTTCAGTGGATTGGGCCTATGATAAGGCCGATGTTAAAATACCATTCGCTATTGAATTAAGAGATACGGGAACCTATGGTTTTTTACTTCCTGCTAGTCAAATCAAAGGAGGTTCTAGTGAACTTTGGAATGGAATCAAAGCAGCATTAAATTTAGTCTAAATGTATTCAATTTTAATCAATTTAAATAAAAAACCAATAAAAATAATTGTAAAATATTTTACTAAAATTATTCTAAAATTAAAGTTTCTAATATTTAATATTTAAAATATATATTTGATAATAAAGGACGTTAACATATTTTGACATAAATATTAATTGAAAAATATATTTCTTTTTACTATAAATGATTTTGAATACAGACACAAAATCCATTATGCCATAAGGTCATAGAATCACGTGGTATCTTTATGGACATTGAATAATAATATAAATATTAAAATTCTAAAATTATTTTTAAAATTAATATAAATATAAAAATCTAAATATATATAAAAAATATTTATTGAATAAAATATAAATACATATTTATTTTATAAAATATGCTAATATTTTATTATATATAAACTTTAATAATGTATTTAATTTAAATATTTATAAATTATAACGCAATTTAGTTCATGGTAAACCTCTCACTTTTATGACAAAACTAATATATGATGGAATTTGCACCATAAAATAATCATTAAAAAATTATTATTAAAAAAAGATATTATTTAATCATAATTTTGAAATTTTTTAATAAATTTATAATTAGATTTTTTCTTAAAATATGTGGATTCAGTAAATAATTATCAAATTTATCATTTAATTAAATAATTATCTTTAAAAAGTACGAAATGAACATATTGTTTTTATTGATGTTAACATATAAATTGAAAGTTAATTTTAAATTTAATTTATTATATAATTTAAAAGTTTAAATTTTAATTTAATTTAGTATTTAATATAAAAATGATTATATATACACTTTTATATGTATATTTTCAATTATATTTTATATTAATTAATGGTGAAGAAAAAGTCGATTTCAGTGGACATAAATTGATCCAAATTTATCCGAAAAATCATAATGATGTCGAAATTTTAAAAAAATTAAATAAAGAATTAAAAGTGAATAAAATTTTAAATACAATTTTTTTATATTATAATCAATTATAATTTCAGCTCAAATTTTGGAATACGCCATCATTACATTCAAAACTATTAATGGATTTATCAGAAAATGAAATTAATTTTTTGAACGTATTAAGTAAACTAAACATTAACTATAAAATCGTTGAGAATAATATACAAAAGTTAATTGACGATGAAATAGAAATGTCTGAATCTGTGAAATCATTATATGCCGACACATTCAATTATAACGACGCATTTCATACCATAGATGAAATAAATTCTGAATTAGAGAAACTAAAGCAAGTACATGGTAAGCTAGTTAACATACTGAAAGTCGGCACATCATACGAAAATCGTACGATACACGCAATTAGCATTTCAAATGCATCCTCAGAAAATACAACTGAAAAAGTGATATTCGAATGCGGTATTCACGCACGGGAATGGTTAGCACCGGCATCGTGCCTTTGGATTGTCAATGATTTACTAATGAATGCTGAGAATAAACAGAGAATTGAGAAATATGAGTTCATTATAGTGCCGGTACTAAACGTCGACGGATATGTATTCACATGGAAAAGTGACCGCAGCTGGAGAAAGACACGACGACCCTCAGCTCATTCCAAAGAATGCATTGGCGCGGATCCGAACCGAAAGTAAACACCATATTCATCTTTATTAATAATTATATCAAAATTAATACTTAAAACACATAAAATATTAATAATTAACTTAAGATTAAGCTATAGGTTAGGTTAGGACAGGTTAACTTAGTTCGATTAAATCAGTCTAAATTACTATTTTACAAATAAATAATTATTGTTATTTTTTGCCTATGACTTCGTATTAAATTATACGCAATTATAAAAAATTATAATTATATAAATTACATGCAAAAATATATATATTTTTAAATTTAATATTTTTTATGACATCTTAGTTGGGATATTGAGTTTGGAGCAAAGGGAGCGTCTGATGATCCCTGTGATGAGGCGTATCATGGTGATTATGTGTTTTCAGAGCCCGAATCTAAGTCAATGGCTAATTTTGCGCAATCATTTAAGGGTCATATCGCAGCATATTTTGCTATACATACATACGGCGAATTTTGGATGTATCCCTATGCCTATACACATAAAACACCTGAAAATGATGCAGAATTGGTATGGATCTAACTATATTTATATCAATTTTACATTAAAAATTTATATTATTTTTATTATTATAAAATATATAATTTTAGTTAAAATTTTTTAAAAATGAATGTCATACATATTAAAAAATAGTGAACAAATAGAATGTGCATAAAAATGCTTTATTATACTATAAAAAGAATTCATTTGATCTCTTTAGCGATATTACAAGTGTTATACAAAATATGACACATTTAACATAAAATTATATATTAAATTAATGTTAATTTTTAAAATGTTTTATATTAATAAAGCATAAATTGGCTCAATTAGCGACAAATGCCATATTAAAAACTCATTTTGTTCAATATACCTATGGTAATATTGTAAATTGTATCGGTATGTATTGATCATTATATTAAATGATTATTTTAAAAATTTATTTCCATTAAAATAATTAAAAATTAATTTTTTTAAAATTAAAGAGGAATTAGCATCGGGATCGTCTTTAGATTGGGTCTATGATAAGACTGATGTTAAAATATCGTTTGCCATAGAGTTACGTGATAAGGGAAACTATGGATTTATCGCACCGCCGAATCAAATAAAGCCGACGGCCGAAGAACTTTGGAATGGCGTCAAAACGATACTCAATAACATATAAACATTTTTACACATAAATTCTTTACCTTTAATCAGCATATGTATATTATGAAAAAAAAATTATTTTTTAAAAAAATTTTCAATTTATATTACATATGTTTAATTAAATAAACTTTTAAATTAATATCTAATAAATTAATAAATTACTGAAAATTTAATATTTTTAAATATTATACATCTCATGACGAAAGGTAAAGAATTTGAGGCAATTTATTATTTTTGAATAAATATTTCAAAATTATTACAAAATTGAGCTTAAATAAAATTTATATATTTTATAAATTAAATATGTAAACATATGTACAGACATAAAAAATAATTAAATATTTTAAAATTTATATTTATTATCTGTTTCATGTGTTTAAGCACATGATTTCAAAATTAATATATATTTAAATATAATGCTTTTATTATTAAAAATTAAATGTTAAATAATGACTCTTATCATAAATGAGAAAAAAAAATTATTGTGACACTATTGTCACATAATAAAAGTGTGAAAAAAGTGAACACAATTTATTGAAAATAATTTTTTAAAATATTTATTTATCATATATATTTATATATAAATACATATCACAATACTTATAAATATGATATTAATTTCGACCCTAAATGATAATATGAAACAATATGCGCATTTACCACGCACTTACATTATAAGTATATCTAAAAAATATTTTATCATAAATATTTAGAACTGGCAACTAGCATATTAAACTAGTAAACTAAAGAATCTCTCTTCTATTTATTATCAAAGAAAAAATTCATTTCTTCAATTTTATAATATAAAATAAGAATTAAATAAATTATGTTAAATATTTAGTAAAATATCGGAATAATTTAATTGGTTTAATTTTTTAAGAATTTTATAAAAAATAGTATAAGAAATAGTATAAGAAATACTAGATTAAACTAGTATTTGGTATTTCAATTTATTTACACATTTATAAAATAATTTTCAAATTCACGTGTCATATAATAGTAATTTAAAGAGATAATGAATATAAATGTTATTTTAATGTTAACGCTAAATGATTGAGAAATTTAATTATATATTTATATATCATTTTTTATTTATAATATTAATAAAAATATTTTTTAAAAAATAAAAATGCCGTAATGCTATGAAAAGAGAATGGCATTTTATAACATTTTAATTGTTTTATAATATGCATCTTTAGATAGTCATTTACGTCATTTGGACTTTTCCCGTATAATCATATTCATATAATATTATTACATTATATACTCATTATACACATGTGATATTTAATTTTTATTTTTTAATTTAACATTTAAATTATTTTCAGTTTTATTTATAATTAATAATTTTCAAATGCTACTAATTAAAACTACAGCATAGTGAACATTTGTTTAGTGTATGTTAACATCAATTTAAAAATATAACCATAGTTTAATTATTTATCAGTAAAAAATACTTTTTTTGCGGATATTCATAATTATTAATATATAACCACTAAATAATGAAAAAAAATTATCAGCTAAAATTTTATTTAATTGAATAAATTAACAGACAAATTTAATAGTTATTTATTTATTTTCTTTATTACAATTATTTAAATATGTCATTATTAAGGTCTGATATTAATATTTATATTAATATACAGGGTGTTCTATCTAAAAGTGAACCTAAAAGTATACCTTTACCATTTATCACTATTCCGAACGTTAATTTTATATGTTAAAATTTGTTGAAATTATTAATTTTTTATATTATTTTTACTGATAATATTTTTGGTAAATATTTTAATCATTTTTGTATTTTTTTCATTAACTTTTTCATTGATTTATACACTCATAAATGGCCATGGTCAATAATTAATAATTTTTTTGTGAAAAAATATTTATCATTTATTTATTATATTTATTCGAAAGAGTAATTACCCATAAATATGATATATAATTTATAATGAATATTTTTATAGATTTTTAAAATTTTTTAAATTAAAGCATATTTCATTAGCAATATATTTGCAATAAATCTTACAATAAATTTAGTAATATATACACTAATCATATATTATTATATCTTAGAACATTTGGGTATACTTTTAGAAGTAACACACTGTATATGTATATTATTTGTTTTAAGAATAATTTCAATTATAATTTATAATTATTTTTTATATTAATAATATACATTATTTCAGTTAATATGGAAACAGAGATACTAAATTCCTAAAGTGACTATTACAGTGTAGTATATTATTTAGAATAAGTAACAGTTAATAATTAAGGCTTTTGTTATATTAATGTATAAAATACTTTTGATAAAAGTATACGTGAATCAATAGATAATGTTTCGATTAAAACATACGCATATGAAACACATTCAATTCATTTACACATACATATCATATAAATGTACATATTAATAAAAAATAAATATAAAAATAATTATATATTAAATATTATTTTTATTGTAAATTGCTAATGATTGATTCATTTCATTTATTTCATAATGACAATGAAATTTATAAAAACTTAGATATTATATTAATGTGTTTTTTAATAAAATTTTAATAGTTTTTTAATTGTAATTAATATTAAATAATATTATTTAAAAAATAAAACTTTTTTTTAATTATTTTTTATGTGAATTAAAAGAAAATCATATTAATGTCTATTGACAGAGGTGTGTATTTTGATGGTGAAAATCGTAAGAATCGTCTCTTAAGTACGGGATCACTGTATGTGGATGTGGATAAAGGGTTAAGAGACATCGCCAATGATCTGTCGAATGATGATGATGATGGTGAAGAGCTTCAATGGTCTTTGAGATCATTACGATCGGATTTTAAAAACAAAGATGAGGATTTAGAGAAATTATGGGGAAAATATCAATCACGTTTACAGCACAGATTCTTATCCATTCTCTTAATACTCAATATCACTGTGAATCTGATCGATACGTTTTGGTATTTCATTAACAAAGTATGTTAACTAAACACTTCTACTTTCATATTCAATTATTATTTACTAAAAATTTCATTTTTAAATTATTAATTAGCACTTTATTGTAACTAAAATATTTAAAAAAAACGTCACTGTCAATTAACTTTTATTGTTTAGTATATATGTTAACTTTTCATAACACTATTTAATGCAAATATAGGCATTGATTAATTAATGTTTATTTAATATTTATAATATAATATATAAATTTATTTTTTTATGCATTTATTATTGTGATTTTAGTAAATTAATTTCATTCATAATTTTATTTTAAATTTTAATATTTACGATTCCATCAATTAGTACATGTATACATATATTAAAATATACAGTTAAACCTCATAATAATGTAAAATATATATGATACCTTAAAGAAATTTATTTTTAGTATAAACTTAATGTTTCGCACTTATATCATGAGTTTAAAATGATAATTTTATTATATTTAAACATAATGCACATAAAACATTGTGCAATATTATAAAATAATAGTATCCTCTTTTAAGAGGTTTTACCGTATTAAGTTTATTAAATAATTTAAACACAGATATGTCATAATATAAACCGTACTTATATCATGAGTTAATAAATACACTAATAACTCATGATATTGTAACCTTTAAACAAATTTAAGCGTATAAATAATTTACTTTTAAACATAATATCGGGAGTTAAAAGTTAAACATTAGTATAATACTCAAATACAGTATAAATGCCTATTTTATTAAAATAAAGCATTGTAAATAATGGAGAAAATATAAGCATTTATAACTCGAGTTAAATGTGAACATAATGTTATTATAGACATTAATCTATTACATTATAATCATACTCATCCATTTGCGGTGCAAAATTTTACCAAAAAAGTGCTAAAAATGTGCAAAAAATTAGCAAAAAATGGAGAAAAAAAGAAATAAAAGGAAAAAATGAACTTTAAAATAATAATGATTATGTGATTAATGGATGATGCTTATTTTACAATGTTCGCGTTCATTTATTTAAAAAATTAGCATAAATAAGAAAAATAAAAGGAAAAAAAGAAACAAAAGCCAAATAAAGCGAAAATAAATGTGAATTTTATATGAAAAATATAAAAATATTATAAATATTTTTAAAATGATTTTTGAATATAAAATTAGACATTTATTTATTGTAATTTAATTGTAATATTTAAGTATCATTAATTTATTGCGCATTATAATGTTTTATGATAACAGACATTTGAGAATATTTCATTATAATTGTGAATCATACACATATTTATACACTTTTATATCCGGAAAATTATTTCATTATTTTTTAATCGTTTTTAAATATGAATCGATTAATGATAAAAAACGATAAAATGTTTCAATAGAATTTTTTTATTTATTTATTTATTATGTTACTTTTTTTATAATAATATATTATTTTTATATTTTTTAAAAATTTTATTTATTAAATTTATTAAATTTAAATAAAAAAATACATTTACATTTTTAATATCATAATAATAAGTCAATTAACACACTCTTATGTTATATCTAATAATTTATTTCATAAAATCTCAGCTCTTTAATATCTAAAGTTTATTTCTATATATCGTATGTAAACTTTTTAACCTCTATCTACATGTATATGCGCACGCTATTACTATGAACACATCAAAATAATATAAAGCATTTAACATATTTTATAATTATTAATTAAATTTATAATTAAATATAAATATAATTTTTTCATTAAAATAAATCATAATTTATAAATGTCGTTTAAAATCGTTTTATTATATATAAATTTTATATTATATTTATAATTAACAATTTTTATATTTAAACTGAGTTTAAATAAATAATTTATAATTCATTTTAAACTTTTTATATAAATTAACTTTTAATATCATACTTTTAATATATACACGCATATTCACTCGACACAGTCTCTGTAAAAATTATAAATATTTATTTAATAATTAAATAAAAGGAATATTCCATTTATGACCTTAACATTTGCTGTAAATATTAATAATGAAATGAATGTTTAGGATGATGATAAATTTCCATATCCGGCGCTATTACGTGCATCATCATTAATCGTTTATATCTCATTTTTGATATTATCCCATTCGAATGAGAAATGGTTACATCCGAAGTTCTCCCGTACTATGGCCGCGTTAAGTATTTTAGCGGCGATGCTATACTCAGAATTCGGTGGTATCATATTCACCATTTCGGGTGATCACGAATCGTTTAAATGGAAACGATCGCGTCCCGTATTTTATCTCATTATATGCAACGAAATACTATTGCCATTCACGTCACGTATATATTCGGGTATAGCCACAGTTTTAATCATTCTTTTAGAGGTGACCGTTTCCTTATTATGGCCGTTGGAACATGAGTCATGTCATCGATTTAGTCCCCCTCCGGTTGAAAATGCGCCATATTTACTCATAGATTTACTATTTTTTTTATTCGCGGCTATGGTCGCATATTTCGTGTCATTTTTGTTGGAAATTGTAAATCGGCGTGCGTTTTTAGACCATAGGAGGTGTGTTCAGTCGAAATTTAAGCTAAACTTTGAACGTGATCAACAGGAACAGCTCTTAAATTCATGTCTCCCGAAACATCTCATGGAACGCGTCCGTAATGACATTCGCGAGAGTTTCATCGTTCAGTATGAGAACCGTCATAACAGTTCCTTATCACGTCCCGAATTATATATCGAAAAACACAATGACGTCACTATACTCTATGCCGATATCGTTAATTCAATGCTTTTGGGACAATCCCTTTCGGCGCGGGAATTGGTGGAGACACTCAATGAGCTCTTCGGACGTTTCGACGCAAAAGCTGAGGTCAGTTTTATTTTATTTAATACCCATTTACATCAATTTTGGAATTTTAGTATTTAATTTACATAAAAATACAATAAAAATAAATGTGTATTTTATGATAAAATATTGTAATAAATGTCTGAATTAAAAGTGATAAAATTTATCATAAATACAATAGAATGTGATATGTAATGGTAAATTCTTTATAATTATAATAGAAAATGATTGTGATCTTTCCGCAGACATAATAATCTTCTTTTATAATGAAAAATTATTTCATGTCTATTCTCAGCCAAAATAAAAATGATGATTTTCTAATTTTTACAGAGAATGGAAATAATTAAAGAGATAATTATATATTTTTCAATTGAATTGGATTAATGTGTTGTCATAAGAATGGCGTCGCACTGTACTCTTTATAAGCGATTACATTAGTATATTGCATTTACAAAATATTTCTTAATTATTTTCATTCACTGTAATACTAAAATATCATTAATATTTTTAAAATGATATTATTAATAAATATACTAAAAAATATGACCCTAAAATATTCATTTAAATAAATAATTTCTTTTTTGATTTTAGGCAAATAAATGTTTGAGAATCAAACTTTTAGGCGATTGTTATTATTGCGTTTCGGGAATTCCCAATTATGAGAATGATCACGCATTAAATTGCATTAATATGGGTTTTGATATGATCGATATAATTCGGTATATGATCTGAATATATATGCAGTTTTTCTCTCTTTTAATTGCGTGCACTTTTATCATAATGCAACAATACCATGCAAATCCAAAACAATACTAATGACTATATTTACTGTAAATTTAAGTACACATATTTGAATTATTCGTTTACTTTTACTTTGAATGTTTATGCAAAATTCAATTGCATGCAATTATAATTGAGGTAAAATCGCATTATAAAATTGATAATTATAAATAATAATTAATAAATTATTAAATAAAAAATATATTTAATTAATTTATAAATGATGAATGTTTAGTTCGATGCGTGATGAGCAAAAAGTAAAGAGCGGAATCGATATGAGAATAGGTGTCCATTCAGGGATGGTACTCTCAGGTCTTTTGGGCCTAAGAAAGTGGCAGTACGATATTTGGTCTATGGACACAATGAAAGCATCGGAAATGGAACACAGCGGCAGAGCCGGATATGTTCACGTGACTAAAACCACACTCGATTTAATACCATTAAAAACAAAACAAAAATTCAACATTCAAGGTTTAAGCACTTACTTTTTAAAGTATTTATACTAGTAAATATACTAATAAATATACTAGTAAATATGAGCTCAATATTAACAGTTAATGATTTATTATTATATAAAATATTATAATGCTACTCTCATATTAGTTTTTACGATAAGATTAGTGTGTAAAGTTTTCTTAAATGTGACAACAAATGAGCTACTACTAGCTACTACTATTTATCATAATATAAGTATATATTAATTGAATAGAAAGTCAAATGATTGATGGGGAAAGGACATTTTTAATAACTCGATCTGGAACTAGTAACGATGGCAAAGTTTATACCAAACATCACGCTAAAATTGAGCATAGGCCATTCGAAAAGATTAATTTCAATTATCATGCACGGGTATTGTTATAAATATTAATTAATACATATTTACCTCACATATAATTACATATTAAGACTTATGTCTCGAGAGATCAGTTTTTTATATAATAATTATAATAATATTAAAAAAACGAAAAATAAATTAAAACTAAAATCATAATTATATTTTGAGATAAAAACATATTATAGACTTTTGATTTTATGTGAAGTAAAAGTACCGCTATTTCTTTATAAAGAGAATTCAATCGTATAATAATTACGGAATTAAAAAATAAAAACTCTTAATTTATATTATACTTTTTATTAAATAACTATATATGCATAAACACATTTATTAATAAATAAAATATTAATATATTTATTAAATTTTATTAATATTTAATGAGAATTTATTGAACATTTTTATAATTTTCCTTCGTAATTACTATACAACAGAGGTATCTTTATAAATAAATCGGAGTAATACTATTTTAGTTGAGCATAGTATATATTTTAGAATTTAATAAATGCTTTAGAATTTGTCACTATCATCACGGTCTTCGCGTATTGAGTCAATACATTTCAGCAGACGGAGAACAGTATTAGAAGTTGGGTATGCTATTAAATGCTATTAAATGTTTAATTATGCTATAATATTGTAGTTTATTTTATAATTATGGCAAAATTTAGTATACATTATTATCGCTATTATATTATTCAATTATTTAGCATACATACCTTTGTATTAATACCTTTGTATTAATATGTAATAATATGAAAGTACCATTGACTAAAAAGTGTTATTTGCAGATTGGGAAAGTATCGCGAAATGCTAAACTTTGCTAATGATTACTTATCTAAGGCTATTGACAGAATGCCTCTAAACATTCGAAGGTAAATATGTCACATTATTAACTGCTAAATTTTATTGTAAATATTTATTTTTAAACATTCATGATATATAAACATTAAATAACGTATAATAACATTTTTTAAAGATTATTGTTATATTAATGCATTATAATAATATTTATTTAAATTAAATTCATTTATACATAAACAGAGATAATAAATTTCCATTGAAATTTATTTTTTATTTACAAATATATTAACCCGAATATTACATGCGTATTTTATTATTGTTTAATATAAAAATTTAGCATTTTTATAATTAAAATCGATTTTAGGATAGTGTTTGAAAATCCCATTTTTATCAATTCCCGAAAATGATCTCCGAATTTTAAATACATATATCTTAATATATATTTAATTTAATTAAAAATCTATATATTAATTAAATTAAATCATAATAATAAATATCATTATTAGAGACCTAAATTTTATGCAAAATTTTGACCAAAAACAGTTTTTTAAATTCCAAAGTAAGCAAAAAAAGCAAAATTTTTTTGAGTTCAAAGGTCATATTTTTGATAGATATGGACACATATTTAATTACTTCTTTGATATTTCTTAAGAAAAATAAAGTTTTTTATGGCGATTTTAGGTCTCCATTCATTATATATCATTATGAAAATTTAAAAAAATATAATTCTTAAATGCAATTAAATTAATTAAATAATAAAATGATGATAGAATATTAAGATATAAACATTATTGTAATATAAATATAATGAATTAAATATATCACCACTTTAGTCTGAATTAATAAATTATGTTCAAAATTTACTTTACATTAATTGTTAAACATATATATTAAGTATTTATTTATAATTTGAATATAAAATGCTAATATTTAATAATAAATAGTAAATGAATGGTATTAAATTACAGACAATACAATGTATATCATCCCAATAATGAGATGAATCCCTTTTTCATGCATTTCATTCCAAAATCAGCGCCGAATACGTCTTTAGATGGAATGAGATATATCGATATATTGAAAAGACTCATGACATTTGACAAAGAAAAAGAGCACTTATATCTTAAGGAAAATGATCCGTTATTTCACTATTATTTGTTCGGTTCAATAGCGATATGTTTCGGTATGCTCATCATTAGATTTGTGACCATATTTCATCATGAAAGTAAACTATTTGTACTAAGTGCTAGTAGCTTTGCCAATTATATCACACTTATTATTGCTGTCATCTCATTATGGATTAATTATTACACAAAAAATAATGTAATTTTTTTAAAAATTTTCTGAATTTATTTGAAAATTATTTTTTTAATTTTTTAAATTTTTTTAAAAAATATTTTAGTTAAGTTATTATTATCGGATATTAATATGGTTATTAATATCGACGTCATTATTTATTAGCGGATTATATGATTCAATTAATTGTAAATTAAACACTTTTCGAGAATTAAATGACACCGTTCTATTCAATAGTGACACTCCGACACATGACTGCGTATATCAATGGGTAAATTATTAGAATATTTCTCTGATAAATATACATAAATATATATTTTATAAAACAATAATTTCAATTTTTATATAATTATTTTAAATGTGCAATTATTTATAAGTGCTTTTATACATGTATTATATTAAAGTATTTTAAATATTTATCCTGATTATGCAGGTTATTCTTTACGTAAATATTCTCATTTTTTTAAAAAAAAATAATTATTTTGATTTTTTTAATGATAATAATATAATTATATAATAATGCATCATTTAATAGTCCATTTTTATTTATGTTAAAAGTTAAATAATATAAAATTATTCAAAATATGGTGTAATCGGGTTACATCATTTCAGGTTTAAGGTGTATTAACACTTTCAAATGACATACATTAGCACATTCACACGTTTGTGACAATGGCATTTTTGAAATTTTTACATTTTTTCACATCATCATTATGATTGTTTTTTATTTAAAATATAAATAAATTAAAAGTCATTAATTAAGGCATAAATGAATAAATATAATAAACATATGAATTAACAATAATAATTAGCACTATAAATGTTCAAATAATTTTTTTAAAAAATAATTTTAAAATTAACACTAAAAATTTAATTAAAACATCCCATTAATTAAAAAAGAATTGAGATTAATTTAAAATTTATTAATTAAAAATTAAAATTTTTAACAGAAATTAATAATAATATTAATTGAATTGAATTTTTAGTCACGATATTACACTTATAACTCGGTTTTGGCACTCACAGCCATTAGCATGTTCATACGAATAAACGTATGGATTAAGTTCGCATTGAGTTTCATCAGTATATTAATAATATTAATAATAACGGCGAATAATGAGTGTTCAGTCTTTAAAATTTTGGACGATGTAATAGTGAATAGTAATTCGACGGATCTATTCTTTTACACGCCACGAATTGGACATTTGCAATATTTGTTCATAGTGTTCCTTATGTTTTACATTATCGATCGTCAAATTGAATACATCTTTAGATTGGACTTTCTATGGACGTCGCGTCTTAAGAAAGAGCGTCGTGAGGCGCAAATCACGCGCGAAATCAATAAACTTTTATTAAAGAATATTTTACCGGTTTATGTGTCCCAAAGATACTTATATAACAGTAAAGATTCGGATCAACTCTATGCTGAAGTGTATGGGTCATGTGCCGTAATGTTTGCGTCAATACCCAATTATTTCAAACTTTACACTGAAAATGAAGTTAATGACGACGGTCTCCAATCATTAAGTGTTTTAAATGAAATCATTTGCGATTTCGATAAAGTGAGTTAAGCACACTAATCATGTACACTATTAATAGTTAACACAAAAAACAATATGAAAGTATACTTTATAACGGAACGCACTTTCCGATGACATTTTTTGAAACTTTAAATTTTAACATTAAATTCTATGGGCATTAACATTAAGGAACATCATTGTTTATTTTTCTTTAAAAATGTTAAATTTATTAATAGTGATGCTATTTCTAGTTTCTAATTATGCTCTCTATTTATTTCTATTCATTTCTATTATATAGTTATTAATGTTAAGAGAATTTCGTAATAAAATAGAAAAAATCAAAACCATCGGAAGTACGTATATGGCTGCAGCGGGTCTACAGCCCGGACATGGATCCACTGACGTATGCATAAATAACATAATTTAATAAATAAATAAATGATAAATATAATTATTAATTAATTAATAATTTTAATGAATTTAGAGTGTGATCAGTCACGAGGATGAAGCGGCGAATGCCATCGTAATGATCCATTATGCGATGGCGTTAATAAAGTCATTAAAGCGGTATAACATAAGAGAGGGTACGAACTTTAAGATGCGTATCGGTATATCTGTGGGTGAAGTGACCGCGGGTGTCGTCGGAGCGACCAAACCACAGTATGACATTTGGGGCGACACCGTTAATGTCGCATCGCGTATGGAGTCCAATGGTGTCACCGGTCATATACACATTACGGAAAACGCCGCACGTATATTATTAGAGCTCAATTGGTATGATCTCATTTGTCGCGGCGCCATTGACATTAAAGGCAAAGGTAAAATGGTCACGTATTTAATTGACTGTGATAATATGAACTCAGATTATTATAGTGACGATGAACACGAATGATATCCATCATATACTAGTATATGTGTATTATAAAAATAATAGAATTATATTTATGAATCACATAGATCTTAGAGACACTATGCATGAATTTGTTTATGAATGCTTAAAAATATACGGCGTATTAAGCGAATTCAAACACAATTAGTCTCTACAACATGTGTGATGAACTGTAACATAATATTATTGCATTATATTAATGAAATTATTATGTAAATATAATTAAATAATGTTTTTTTTTAAAAAAAATTGATCTCTTCCTTCATATTAATAATAATGATGACATAATATAAGAAAAATTAATAATAATGATTTAAAATAATTGAATACATTTGCTTTTTGTTTCTTTCAATTTTATATGATATTATTTATTATAAAATATTAAAATGAAATTATATTATTAATAAATAATTTTTAAATCATTGAAAAATGTGAAAATCGTTACTTTAATGAAATCATTGTATTTAAATGACATAATTATTAATGTTAAAAATGATTATATCATCATATATTTATGTGTTCATTATAATGGATAATGAATCATTATGGATCATGACCCAAAAATTTGAATGAAAATTTTATTATATTTTAAACATCATTTCATTCATTCATTCATTTATATATAAATAAAATGTAAAAATTTAATATAAAATTATTATTTATTATGTTTAATAAATTAAAAATTTAATATTATATATATATGTAATTATAAATTTATAATTATTAATTAATTATGATTAAAATGTAAATAACATTTTTAACATTTTTAAAAATAAACGCATAAAATATTAATTTATTTTTCTTTAAATTTAATTCTAAATATTTTTATAAAAAGATTTATAAAAATATATATAAAAACATTTATTAATATTTAATTAAAAAAAAGTTTTATGAAAATGTTCGCATTTAAAAGTTATAAAAAGATGTATACATATGTATACATATGTCTCCATCTGAAATGAGATTATAAAATGAAAGTGCACCTTTACTATGCATTCACCGCATCACACATTACTTAACATAGAAATAGACATTCACATTTTAATACGAAAATAACGTATAAACGCATATGGAAAATGTATGTGCAGTTTCAATGTGTATACGCATATGTTTGAATATGAAAAAACATCGTTAAAAAGTGCCGCACCATTAACACAGTGTCACCATTCACAGTGCACTTTATTATCATTGTATTGTTTCAGTTTTATAATTTTCACACATTCATTTTGAAAAAGAATTTTCATTTAATTATTCATTTATAATTATTAATTAATTAAATAATAATAATAAATTATTTATTTATTTATTCATTCATTAAATTTCAATTCATTTATTCATTGTTTTTGTGTTTATCATATATATATTTATGTAAACACATTATATAAATAAAGAATAACATCGTAATATTATATAATAATAATAATAATACTGAACTCAATTTTTAAATTAAATTAAAATAAATAAATAAATAATAAATTTTGATATTAAATTGTGTGATGGCGTCGGACACGGGGTATTTGGGATTCGCCAATTTACCGAATCAAATCCATCGTAAGAGCGTTAAAAAGGGATTCGAATTCACGTTAATGGTGATCGGAGAATCGGGTTTAGGAAAAAGCACATTAATCAATTGCATGTTTCAAACGAACATTTATGAAAAAAGGAAAATTCCGGCCGCGAATGAACGCGTTAACCGCACTTTGGACATCGCCACTCATTCCGTGGATATCGAAGAAAAAGGCGTTAAACTTAAGTTAACCGGTATTTTACTGTTAATTACTGTTAATCACACGCATCGTAGAGATTGTGTTCGAATTCGATTAACACACCATTTGTGTCTTTAAAACATTGATAATCGAATTCATGTTTCTACGACACGTGTGATTAATTGGGACTGTAATTTTTATTAACAAAAATTAAATACACATTTACTTCACATTTTTCTGTATGACATTATATCGGGGGTTTAATATGGGGGATCTTATATCATGGGGTATAATGACATTTTTTGACAAAAATGACAATGAACGGATGTGATATAATTTTTTCTTTTATTATGTCCATTGTTTGATAATACAATGAAAGTGAACGTGAATTAACTCGAGTTATAAGTGCATTTCCTATATCCCATTATCCCATTACTCCGCCCTTTTAATTATTACAATTATAATGTCAATTCACGTGCTTTAAAATGTACTTTACTCACGATATAAGTCATACATAAAAAAGGATATTTATTATTTATATTTAAATGTCAATATTTTCATAATTTACATGATACCCTTTTACCTCTTCTTTCTTAATGCATGTATTATTAGCGATTAAATTTAAAGACATTATACTGTTTTACCTCTCAATTAACATCTAAAGATGAAAATATATAAATATTAATGTATATATATATATATATATATATATATATGAATGAAAATATATTATTATTAAGAATATTATATAATTATCGCACATCCGTTATTAATTAATGAATAAATATTTAATTTCCGTTAAAATAATAAAATAATAAAAATTCATCATTTTTAATAATGCATAATATTTATATTTATAAATTAAATATTATGATGAA